>JAQFZF010001069.1:0-15008 GCA_034695365.1 Enchytraeus norvegicus | reverse complement strand
ACCTCTCTAAATCAATAAGGATTTAACGTCCGGTTCCTCATCCGAAGGTGATGTCAGGGACGTCCCTGACATCGCATAATAATTATCCAGATAATAGAATGGACGAATTGGTACACTGTTCGCCTCAGAAACAAGTGATCTGGTTTCGAATTTCAAATCAGTGAACAAAAAACCCCAAGTGTCTGAAAGGTTTGTATTGTACCTGCACTGGCTGCATAGAACGCTATCAGAAAGCAAAGGTAGGATTAATATTTAAACACCACATAAATCAGCAACTAACTAAGGTAACTAGCATTTGCGTATGTCATGTGTGACAACATAATGTTGTCATGTGTGACAACATGTTGTCTTGAACAACATCCTTTGTTGTGGTTGATCTGAACATGTCGTTCATCATGCTGGATAAAATGCTCATGTTGTTCAGCATTTTGATCATATTAATCAACATACTGAACAGGGTGATGTTCAGCATGTTGTTCACTAAATCATTAAATATCACACTAATCATCCAACAGCATGTTGATTAATGTGATGGTTACTTTGAAAAACAATGTTCACGACAAACATATCATTAATCACATTAAATTCAGGCGATTGTGTAGCCTAGTCACCGTCAATGACGTGTCGACTTTAACACTCCATCAAAGCTCCTCCACCGCAATCAAAGGGTTCTAACCATTTTGCAATATGGTTCAGCAATTATAAAAAGACTAAAGTAAAGACTAAAGACTACAAGTAAACTGTTCTTTATTACAATTAATAGTAATTATAAAAAAAGTGGAAAATGGTAAATAAAGAAAAAATGCTCAATATGTCTTGATGATCGAACAATTACAAAATTACAAATTATTTAAAGTTTTTTTTATGGATGACGGCATTTAGCAGCCGTATATGTAAGCTGGTTTCAATGTGTTTAACGTCAAGGTTCAGAAGCACAAGGCTTCTCTTCAAGATCTCATCATTCAATTCAATCGATCACTATACAAAAGATTGCAAAGATTGTTGTTAACCTTTTTACAGCTTATCAGTTATTGCATATTTCATTATTGATAGGCGGTCGGGTAGCTTGTCCATGTGACAAACCGATTAATCTCTTACACAAATTGCTACATTGAACAGAATTTTAAGGTGTTATATTAAACACATTTAAAACATTAGCGTAATAAAGATTTCAAAGCAAACATTATCAACCTTTTTCACAGAAAGCCTAGTGTCAATATTTCTCGACTTCTATGTTAAACAAAATCATGCCAATAAATAAACTTATCCATTTCTTTATCAAATTAATAAATAGCAAAAGAGGCTGATAGTGGAAATGTTGATTGTCATGTTATAGGCCTAAAAGTATAATAAAGTACTCATTTCAAAATCGCACGCTAAACATTGCTCTTGAAATACCTTGATGCACTACAATGTCTTGAATATTGATGTCTATGTCATTATAATATTAAAAAATCGTACAATTTAACACATGACATACGCACACGTTAACATAGTTTCTTTTCTTAGTTTCTTATTTGTGTTTACTATTTTACCACTCCATGATAAATCTTACCTTTGCCTTTGATAGCGCGGTAATGCAGATAAAGCAGGTACATGATAAACCTTCCACCTTGGGGTTTTCTTTGTTAACTGACCTGGGATTTGAACCCGGACACACTTTGGTCCTGAGGTGAACACTCGGTAATAGCACAAGCAGTGGCCAATTCAACACTACCGTGTGAGGATATGATGCACTAGACATGGGAAATTGGGTTCTGGAGAGGTTTTCCATTTCCTTGGTCAGTAACATATATAAAAACATAGTAACATCATCATAAAAAGCCTAACTAATTTAATACATCTAATTAAAAACAAAGTACACAAAGGAATTAATAAGAAATCATTTCAATTTGAAATGATTGAATATGAGATAATTAGTTAACTTAGTACTCAGGCTGCCAATTAAAACTAAGCCTATATAGCAATTCTCTTATGATTGGCCTCATTATTGTTGCTAAACCAGCCTATATAGTAATTCCCTTATCTTGTTACGCGTTACTTTTCTGGGACAATTTCCGACTGAGACAACGCGACCCATAGCCTATTGTAAGCCTGCGGGCGTAGCTTATATTGAAGCCGTCAGAGTATTGTGGGCCGTGGCTAATTGTTGGCTAATTATTGTTTGACTGCTGGTTCTTGGTCACTTACTGTGTGGGCTATTGTCTGATGTTCTGTAGAGAGCCTTTATAGGGCTTTTACTACTAGTCTAATCTAATCGAGTAAATGCACACATAATTTTGAAAAAGTCATCTATTTTCTTAAAACCTTATACAGAAAGCATTTCATTATATGTTAAAAATTAGATAAAAGTAGTTAAATAGTTCATAGTCCCGAGTGGGTTCGGGAAAATTGAGAATTGATCCCACCGACAACTGCGCATGTTCGTAAGAGGCGACTGAAGCGGATATTGCAGTGGAGAGTTGATGGCCATGTGGCTATGATTTCCGTATAATGGACCAATTGGTCACTCAAATTCCAGTCTGGCGGAGGTCTAGGCTGCCACATGGGTTGTGACGCTGTTGCTCCAAGGTTCTCCATTGTCCATGATATGGGTTTTAAACAAGCATGCTGCTTCCTGACCCATTGGATGTTATGTTATGTTATAGTTAGTTAATAGCTTAACTACTTTTTAGTTTTGTAACAAAAGCAACACTACTTTAGCTTAGTAGTTGTAAAGTTTAAACTACTTTTTATGTAGCTGCCCATCACTCGATCTAAATGATAAAAGTCACAGAGTAGTTATAAA
The DNA here is from genome assembly GCA_034695365.1 of Enchytraeus norvegicus. Taxonomy (NCBI): domain Eukaryota; kingdom Metazoa; phylum Annelida; class Clitellata; order Enchytraeida; family Enchytraeidae; genus Enchytraeus; species Enchytraeus norvegicus. The sequence goes on along the minus strand of JAQFZF010001069.1, from coordinate 12,220 downwards.
GTTACTGTCACGATATAAATTAGTGAAAATATTTAAAAGGTTTTACTTTCTCAAACTGTTCAACATGATTAGCACATTGTTAATATAATAAATTGAGATTGTTTTATAACAACAACACAACAATATAGGTTGAACGTCCGGTTCATTATCAAGTATCTACTGATGACAAAAAATATATTAGATCAATGTATATTGTGTAATTAACTCTAGAAGACCCAAGGGGGGAGGGGCTCCAGGAGCCCAGTAGTTGGTATTTTACTATATGCACGAAAACTCCAAAGAATAAGCTTATGGAATTTTTTTACATTGTCTAATTACCCACTCTGACACATAGTGACTAGGGTACATAAATTTTTTCTTGCATTTGAAACATGTACAATTTGTTGTAGTGACCAGGGGTCTCATATATTAGTGTGCAATGGTAATTGTGACGCTGAAACAGAAAATGTAATATATGAAAATGATAAAATGTAGTAAAGGGTGTTTGACTCTGGAACTGTATAATTTGTTTACACTTGTGAAATACATTAACGTAAATGTTAGAACCTTTTAGATTGATTGTAAATGCATGATTTTGTAGTTTAAAAAAATATTCATAAGTTCTGAGACTAAATTTATACTAGTGGGCTTCTGGAGCCCCCCCCCTCCTTGGGTCTGAATGTAACCAAATGACCTTGGGTCTTCAAGGGTTAATCAAATCAGTATAATATCTTTCATATTGTTACATTAGCGCACCGACAAATCACACCACTACAAGATGCCAACAATTCTACCAAGAAAGGTTTCTACAATAATACAATTGTGACAGCAGATGAAAAAGATATGTGTAAATAAAATAGAGACCAGAACTGGATTAATACAATTATTTAACAGTTTTAGAATCCGTTTCATCTCCTACAGCCACTATGAGGTACATGACTAATGTTATAAGAACTAAAATTAAAATTTGTAAAATATAAAGCGACAAAATAATGTAGACTGCAGATAATCTCAAGTACATAAGCAGCATAATCTCAGCAGATACAATACATGCAGTGGCTCAGCAGTGAATTAAAATACTATACAATATAATAAAATACAATACAATATACAATACAATTCAAAATACAATACAAGCAGGCAATTATTATTAGCACCCAATAATGCAAGTTTGTCCTCAAATACTAACATAACAAAGTGACAATCAGTTATTCAATGCGAATTAACAATTTACAATTCACACAACCAAACAAGATGGCTTCAATATCCACAAATATCGTCAGAGAGGTGGAGGGGGGGCGAGGGGGTAGACATTGTCAGTCTTGTTGTCTTCGAGAACTCGGCCTTGGCCTCGAGTGCACTCTTGCCTTGAGGTTCAAAGTCTTGGCCTTGTCCTCGAGGTTCTTGGACATAGTAAAATATAATTCTATTCCAGTCAAGAAATATGCACATAAAATTCCTACCGTCCCTTCTCCAATACTTCGATAATTTGCTCTATGTTAGAAACTAGCAAGCTGGAACTAGAAATATAGAAAACTAAAAAGGTGCACACAAACACTACTGAATAAACATGGAAATAAAAACAAGCCACAACTAGATATACAAGCAGTAAAGATGATAAAGATGATAACATAACTGTTTAATGTCTGGTTCATCATCTGACGACGATATCAGGGATGCCAAACTAAAAATTATCAATCAATCGTCCCAGCAGACTTAGAAGTGGAATACATTTTATATTTAGGTCTACTACAGAGGTTCAGCTAAAAAGGTTAAAACTAGAAGTGGTATACATATTAAATAGGCCTACCTGTCCAACAACAGGCCCTGAAACTAATTTTACTTTTTATGTCAAGATTTTCACATAGTTTGCAAGCAATAGGGGTAGAATCACGGTGAGCACTTCAAGTACTTCATACCAACATCATCATTCAAGTACTTCATACAAACATCATCATTCAAGTACTTCATACAAACATCATCATTCAAGTACTTCATACAAACATCATCATTCAAGTAATTGTGATAGAGCGATATGTGATACTTCTCTGCTCTGGATAGCTATTATAACTACAGTATTATATAGTGTGAAGGCTTGTGAACGTCAGTTTGTTTACATTTATTTTACAAGTATTTGATTCTTTAAATGGACAGCTGATATTGCTATATTAAGCCTACTACGTTCTTTCGGTTGTTTTAAAAAAGATTATTAGTTAGTTTTATTTTTGTAAAGCAAATTGAATGTGTCGCTATTTTATTAGTTTTATAAACTGGTAATTGATTTTATTGTGTGGAGTGATGTCAGAGCCTATGGGCCTTTACAACCATTTTCACATTTATCGTCTATGTATATTGTATAGCGTATACTGCTTATTCTGTCTTGCTGTGAAATAAAGAAATCAATTCAAATTCAACTCATCAGCTCTACCAAATAAACTTGTAAAATAGCAATAATAAAGAAATACTTACTTACTCGACTTGATAAAGTACTAGATTATGAGAATACATGATTACCCCGACAATTGACTAAATATACGTTATGCTTTCACATTGTTAAACAGCCGTAACACCCTTTAAAATTGTAAAAAATTGTTCACCGTATAGTTTAGCATTTCATTATACAAAGTGTTCTGAGAGACACATTGAGCAAAAGAGATAAAGATGCTATGTATCAAATATAGAAGTGGCATAAGACTGAATATGTGGACTAAATATAAAATCATTTGTGAGATACTGTGAACAAGATATGAATTATATATGATATGAACAACAGAGACTTACAGTCAATTTCACACCTCAACTTGATAAGAGGGCGAGAGAATATCAATTATCCATAAACACATACAGACGCATACCTCTACAGATAGGCAAACATACAACTAGGCTAACATTGTATCATTTGGATGGTCGTATGCAAAAGTGGACCAACGACCAAAATAAAATAATTTTTGTTATTCTCAAAATATTTTCAAAATCACAAACTGACAGAATACAATTTTTGGCCAGTATTGTAGAACACCATTATATCTAGTAAATACAATAAATATTTTCAATTTTATGAAAACAATTTAGAAATATTTTAGAAATAAACACAGTTTTTTACAATATTTCTGATGGTCTTTAGTCCACTTTTGCATACGACCATCCATATACAGCTTATATTACAAGCACATATACACATATGCATACATAGACCTACAATAAGGCTAACTCAGTTATATTACAAGCACATATACACATTGGCACGATATAACAAGGCTAACTCAGCAATAACAAGTGAGTCTAGCTGGGTCCATCTCTGATAGTATCCTTCGATACCGAAACACACGTTAAACATCGCTTTGCAGTTCTTACAAGCACATATACACAGATAATTAGACATGCATGAATAAATGGTCAGTTGGTCATGAATATAAATGTGACTTAGGGTCTATTTTCTAACTCAAACTCACATTAGTTGCTAGGTAACGATAGGTTTATCAGGGTGAAATTACTCAAGTTTATATTGGAAAAGCTCGGGAATGACGTCATAACTAGAGGTTCAGGAACCTTGAGTTCAGAAACCGGGCCTGTGCAGCCTGTAGTGACAGTTACACAGCTGACACTAGAATATCTTCTTCATCTTCATCATCGTAGGAATCTGAAAGTGAAAAAATAACTTGCACATAACTAAGAATTTAGTAAGAATAATAAAGAAATGAATTAGATAAGCATATAAATCAAATAACATAACAACATATAGTAATCATAAATAACAGGACAGCACAAAACAATATAATTTCTTATTGTACTTGCCATTGATGTTATGGCATATGATCAAGCAATGAAATGAGGCCTGGGATCAAATAATAACACCCGTGTATATGGGTGCACACGTAGAGTCCCATACCCTACACATGGGTGCATATTTTGATACATAATTAATCTTTCCGCATGGATCTGTGCTAGTTGCATTTAGCGCTATTAACTGAAAATGAACGAATAATGCTGGAGTGGTGAATAAAAACACACAAGCTCGTAAAGAAGTCTCTAAGACGAGTTTCATTTAGTAAAATCAATATACTTTTAAATTATCCTTGCAAAAAATTATTACAATGTAAAGATACCAACCTGTATCATGGTCCATTGATGTCACTTCACTGCCCGGGCCTGTCTCACTGATCCCAGTCATATGATTGGTCAGCCCGGCATAACCCTGTCGACCAATCAGAGAGGAGGTAGCCGTGACGTAGTCGGGTGGGGTGGTGTAGCGAGGGGGAGGGGGAGGAGAGTTGGGTGGGAGAGGTCTAGGAGGGGTATGGTGGAATGGTAGTGTTGAGCTAGGTCTGTCTCTAGTGGGGCCTGGGTAGGAGGCTGGTAGCATATCAACACAAGAAGAGGATTTATACTCGGCCTAGGATTTACGTGGCTTTAAAGCCACGTCACTGACATCATCCCTGGGTGAGGAACGGATGCTAATTCTCCATCATTATTATTATATCAACAGAATTTACACATATATTTAAAAATTACTACAATTTCTTTATGAATGTTACCCCTGAGACTGGGACTCAATCCCGTGACATTCTGCTTATCGAGCAAGCGTGTTACTGACTACGCTATCCAACCGGAACTACCTGGATATTTACAGACTAGGTCTACTAGTGGAATATACATGAATTACAGTGTATCTATGTTCCCATGTTGTGTCTGGGATATTTGAGAATAGTCCAACCGATGACAGCACGTGCTTCGTAAGAGCCGACTAATGCAGATACTGAGGAAGGCAATGGAAAACCACCTCAGAAATCTATATTTTTCTTGAACGAAGGCATCATTTTAGTGTTGAAAAGGCAAAGCCTTTGTGATGAGACAGGCTTATTGGGTTGGTCGATGTTGTGCTCATTAAAGAGCGAGACAGTTGATTTTGTGTATGAATTCTTCCTTGGACCTGCCACATGACAGAGCACTGGATAGATAGATAGACTGTATATAATCTGGTAGATTATTGCACTTCTAGATATTATTGCGTCATGCTATTCGCGCAACATTGAGAACGATAACTATATTACACTGTAACTACAGAATTATAGATATAGTTACTGTTAAGCTTAGCGGCCTGTGCGTCCTGATGTCTGTGCACCATAGACAACAGCTTAGCGTCGTCCAATGATCTGATAGACGTGCCTGATCCCGTGCTTCCACTACTGCTTAGGCTCCACCTCAAGTCTCCGCCCCTCTCCATAGCTCCTCCCATAGATCCATCTATAGCTCCGCCTTCTATTGTCTCACCTGCATGAGTTCTTAAGATAGCTATCTCAGGAGGCAGAGCTCTGACCGGACCTGATTTAGGCTTCAGGTGTCGATTACCTTCAATCAATCAATCAATCCATCAGTAAATTAATCAATAAGTTAATCAATCAATCAATCTATCTATCAATCAATCAATCAATCAATCAATTAATGATATTGGAAGACAGATTGCGCTGCATACCCGGGATCAGAGAGAGACCTCTTTGACAGAGGCTCTTTATCGCTCTGCAGACGTTTAATGCGGTTTGCTTTCGAGGGTCATTCAATCTAGTCGATCTCGAGTAGCCGGGCCTCGATTCATTCCGTTCTTTATGAATTGTTTTTATAAAACCCACAGGGATGTTTACATCCAGAGTAAAAAATATATATAATAGAATCAATCAATCAATCAATCAGTCAGTCGAATCAATCAGTCATAATGATAAATTTTACTTCTCTTTGTTGTAATTAAATTAATAAATCAATCAATCAATCACTAGGTAAATCAAATCAACCAATCAGTCAGTCAGAATGGTACTTATCAATCTTCTTGCTTCATATTGAATAGATTTTAAATTATTTTATGAGAACGTGTAAGCTAAGTTTTGTGTTTATTTCTTAAAGCTAAGTTTTACGTCTGTTTCCCTATCACAAGGATAGTGCAGAGACGGACTTAGCTGGGAATTGAGCCCGTGTCTTCCTGTCTCACGCGCAAGTATTATAACTGGGAGGCAGAGATAGTAAATATATAGTAGTATTATAATTGAATTAATAAAGCTTGATTTAAGTTGTGTCTTATAGATGTTATCTAGTGTGGATGTGGATATTGAGGCATAAGCCTGCGTCCATGTATAGCAATTAAGCTAAGTTAAGTTAAGTTAAGAAATGTAATTAGAATAGTAATGAAGTATAATTAGGATAGTAATGAAGTTTAATTAGAATAGTAATGAAGTGTAATTAGAATAGTAAAGAAGTGTAATTAGGCTAGTAATGAAGTGTAAGTAGAATAGTAATGAAATGTAATTAGAATAGTAATGGAGTGTAATTAGAATAGTTATTTTAGCCATAGAATGTAAGGTATACATGTTAAGTAGAGGGGCATGAGATGAAGCTTAGAATAGGAATAAGAATTTTAAGAATAAGATAGATGATGTAATTAAGTTTGGTTTGGGATTGAAATAAGCTATTGGATATCTTTCATATTTCTGCTACCTTTATGTATGGTTGGAGCTGTAATAATGCTGGTAGCAGTTCTGGTAAATTCTGGTGAATTTAAGATAAATTAACCAGCCTAGTGTAAGTTACCAGACTAATTTACACCAGTGTAATTACTGATACGGGCAAGTTCTCTTTTTCCTTCAGGCTGGTGGGCTTGTGGAATGCTCTACCTGATGAGGTAGCTAGTGCAGTGTTTTAAGTAGTTAGTAGTAAGTAGTTTTAAGAATAAGATTGATGATATAATTAAGTTTGGTTGCGGATTGAAATAAGCTTTTAGCTTTCTTCCCTGTTCCTGCTACTTAATGTGAAGTTGTTGAGCGTGCTGGATTTAGCATTGGTAACAGTTAGAACTGGTAAATTCTGGTATTTAAATTCTTTTTCTTTTTTCTCATCTACAGCAATATTCTAATCTGCAGTAATGTGATTAATTCGGGTGGTGATTACCTGAGTGGATTCGGGAAAATTGAGAATTGATCCCGCCGACAACTGAGCGTGTTCATAAGAGATGACTGAAGCAGATACAGAAGTGAAGAGTTGATGGCTACATATTAGGCTATGATTTCTGTATAATGGACCAATTGGTCACTCAAATTCCATTCTGGCGGAGGTCTAGGCTGCCACATCAGTTGTAGCGCTTTGCTCCATGGCTACTTGGCTCTCCATTGTCCATTGGGTCTTAAACAAGCATCTGATGCTTCCTGACCCATTAGATGTTATGTTATATCCTTCTTATTTAAATATTGTTTTAAAGTTATCACACTTCGAAAAAAAAAATGTCTTTATAAATCTGTCATTAATCATTAAGTAGATTAGATGTTGAATATGATAATATTGTTGACATCAATGATAATAAATATAAATTATTATGTCATTGGCATCATGAGCATGTGTCCATAACAACTGGATATCATACCATGTATACATGTAATTTTATTATTACATTTTACAGTACCATGCATATTAACAATTTTTGTCATGCTCAGAACAGACATGCGAGCGCAGCTCCAAGTGTTATAGCACACAGTTGACAAATGTAATTTACTAACGTTTGGTGAGATCGCCACTCTTCACAGATATACCGTATGCGATACGATGTACGTCAATCATGTGTTTAACTTACTAACCTTCAGATGTAGTCACCTACAACATACAAATTGCTTCCTGTTCAACGACCCATACAGGGATGGAGAGCTTAGTTGGCGTGTTGTACATCTGAGATTTTAATTTCTGATTGACTCGATGAGGAATCGAACCCAGAACATTCTGCACAAAATTCAACACTATCTGGCTTATGCAGTACATATTAGATAGATCTGCTATGTTTGTTTGTGTGTGTAGGTCCATAGATTACATCGAGATTTATATATTTGTATGCTGGAACATACATATTTAACTTTGTTAATTTAAGCGTAATATTCAAGACCTCCGACAGCATTGCAGAGTAACTTTGGAATACTGATGATGCAGTGTAATATTTGTTTTCTATGTGACTCGGGAAGTTATAGTTTCAGTGATTTTAAGAGTAAGTTAAAATTTCATTTGATTTTTGATATTTGAGCATATATTCATTCCAGTCTTACTCTCTTTGTAGTCAAATTGATATTCAGTGTCGAATTGATATTCAGTATCAAATTGATATTTAGGTAACTTTATTTCAACTAATTATTAATCCAGAACTCAATTATTCATCACATATATATATATCTCTAAAATAATAATTTTAGGGTGGTCAAAGAATACATGGTAAATTTTTAAAGTGAATATAGAACATCTCCACAAGCCTGCCTTTGTGCCACTACATGTATAAAACAACTCTGGAAAAATTTGCCCAAATTGAATAATGTTTAGGGGTTGCACACTTTTTCACAATTTTTTTATACTGTTGTAATGAAGTCATAATGCTGAAGCTTATTAATCGCATAATAAACTTTTGTGTAGATATTGAAGATAAGTAAGTTGACTAAGATTGTTATTATCTAATGGTGTATTATCTTTAGACTCATCTACATTCTTTATCCTGTCTCCAATCAACTACAATAAATTCCTTATGTTCATATAATTGCCTTAGACTTTTCTAAAGCCTTTGACTCTATAAGCCATCATCCTCTCCTTCAAGTTTACTCATCGCTTGATCAAAGTGATGCAATGTATGATTGGCTTGTAAGCTTTTGTCTCCCAGAATGTTCATTGTACATGACAAACTTCGACGAGAACATGTTGGATGTTTCTTTTATCAATGCTAGTGTTATTCCAGGATCGACTGTAGGCCCATTTTGTTTCATAGCCAGTGTCTCAGTTCTCAGTATAATTGTAATGAAATTGGGAAATATATATGGGATATATTCTTATGACTGCTATTTAATTAATCCTGCCAGTAACTAAATCAGCATCATGGCAGAATTGACTAATGTCAATGACTGGTCCACATCTAGCAATCTAAGTCGTAATATTAAAAAGACAAGGAAATTGTCATCTACAAAAGTGAGCAAACTATGAACAACGCTCCAGTTGCAATTCCTGGGATTGTGCGGAGAGGGTTAAACATTTTAAATCGGGGTAGTCTCCTTCAGAAATGTCCCAACTTACTCATCGGGGATGGAGCCTTTCCAGATTTTCGCGCCGCTTACGAGTCTGACCTGATAAAATTCTAGAGCTGGCATTCTTTGACAGGAGTTGATTCTGATACAAAGCGGGCCATGGCAGCCACCTGAAGATTCCCCAATCGCAAAATGATTTGAAGAGATTAGATCTAGGCCAGTACTATATTGCCAGCTTCAGCAAACTAGAAACCTGTTACCGAAAGAACCAGTTATCTCTTCAGGTTGCTCGGCAACACTGGTGGTGACGTAGCAAGGAGATTTCAGTTGAAGGATAAAGATGAATGGCATGCTCTCTCATTAATATTTGAATCAGCATGTCTGCAGAATGAAGGTAGTAAACGATACAGTAGAATGCAGCCTTGCTCTCATTGAGAAATATAAGGAATCGCTAACCAAATATGACGACCAGAAGCAGTTCTTGCTCCACTAGGTCCAGCACCACTGTCAGATGTACCCCACCTCTTCATAATCTGCTATGCTATAGGACAAAGGGGACGACTATTTCATAATCATTCCTTGCAAGTTTGTAATTTTTTAATGATGTAATAAACCGTTATGACAGCAGTATTTTGTATGTAATTAATGGCTAAACATTGTCCCTACCCAAGTAAAAAGTCAATTTTTTGTGCAACCTCTAAATATTATCTGGTTGGCTTCAAATTTGGTCAGATAATTACTATTGCTATTCGGAACAAGAGCAGCCTTGTGGAGAATTCAATTTTCATACTTTGCGTTTTTGGACCACCCTAATAATTATAGGTTTGATATTGTATTTTTCAAAATATATTTATCACTATTTTATACGCAAGAGTAGCCTACTTTACTTATCTTATTATTACATATGTTTTATTTAATTTTAATTTTTTTATGCCATGGAGCTAAAAATAAGATAGAATATATTTATTACTTTTAAAAAAGAAGTATGGTATATTATTAGTATTATTATTGCTATTATTTTTCTGTATCTACTCCACAGACCGCAGCACCTGTCAGGTCTAGAGATCATCAGAGATCTGTGTCGGGGGGAGCTGACTGATTGTAAGGTGGGATCGTCAGCTGTCGCCTTCAGGCCTGGGGTCCTGGATCAGGGCGACTTCCTTGCAGATACAAAAACTGCTGGGTACGTCCATTAAATGTTATAAAATTCTATACTTACGGCTAAAGAAATTCTATTTGAGATTGTTCCTTGATCACTAATGCTAATTTAAAGTCAATTTCATCATGTGACGACGACATCAGGGACGTCTCCAACAATATTTGAACTACCAGCCTGTCCACCGGAACAAGACTAGCAGAAGCAATGTTGCTTTAAATAGAGATTCAATGTACATAACATATTTAGTATGCAAATTAATGTTTCAATGTAGCAAGTATATATTTAACATTATAGACCAGCAAACTGAGCATAGTGTCAAGATATTCAGTTTTATATATGCTCATACATGTAAATATTGACATTAGATTAATAGTTTTGTTACAGATAATCTGATTTTAAAGATTTATTAGCATTTAGCTGATAATTATATAATCAATTATAATTCAACATAGTTCAGATGATGATAGCAGAATCACATTTATTATGGCATTATTTTAGGTTTTTATACTGTCCCTGGCATCGTCGCAAGGTGATGAACCTGACATTGAGCTCATATTGTATTATTATTACAATTAGCTGCGATAATATATATTTATTTATTTATTTGTTTATTTATCACCTCACTCAAGTACATTATAGTCAAACAATTGAAGCACAGAATGTGAGTGTGAATGGAGATAATGGCTACAAGTGGCTCTTACATATTCTCAGGGACGTCTAGCCCCCCTGGTGCATGGAAGCAAACCCCCGACCCGGAACCCCTACCGTACGCCTCCACAGCTGAGCCAATACAAACTGTAATGTCGAGCAGAGGTCCGTGTAGAGTTCCCAATCCCGGGATCCTGAATCCCGGGATCATGGTCCGAAAACGACCGGGATTCAATCCCGTGATTGAGTTTCCCAATTTCGGGATTGGAAATTTGTTTATTTAAGAAATCTGAAAACGAAAAATTTGTCATTTTTCTGCAAATATAAGTAGGATCCAATGCAAGATTTAAGTTCAATTTACTCAGTGGTTCATAGGCGTACACTACCACAGTAAGTTCAGTAACTAATAGCCCTAGGCCTACTGTAAACAATAATATTGTAGCCTCGGATGTCATTCATAATGGAGCGAAACAGTAGATTTCTTCATAATAATAAATTCAGTTAACCTTATGACGCACACCTTCCAGCCCAACTCATTTAGCACACCTGGGGTCCACTGGACCCCAGGTGTGCTATTAAGTAATTCAGCACAAGTAAAACATGGTATCAATGCATGTTTAATTAAACAGTTGAAGTCTATATGTGACCAGTTACCTAACACAATGATTGGGTGTTACTTTCAGTCATTTATTATGCATTTTTTACCATTAAGTCATAATATGTAGTCGTATGCGTTTTTTCAAGCAATATTATATTTCCACAGTCTTAGACTAATTTGAGAATAGTCATGTCGCATAATCCATAGCCTAAAGTGCACAGTACGAAACACGATATAAATTTGATGTCACTTATTGTCATGACATAGGCCTATATCACACACAACGCTTCTTTAATGCTGACAACATGCTATCTCTTGTAACTAAGTTTTTGCGATATTCTTGATATTTGATGCACCATACAACATAAGCTGCTACAACTGCATTGTCGATGACGTTGAAGAAGAAGGTCAAGGGTCAGGATATAGTAGTAGTAGTATTTTATTTACCAATCCTCATGACAGACGCTCGATGATGCAAACTAAAATACATACACATCAACAACAATACATACATATCATAACAGAACATACATTAGAATCAAATAATTAAGAGTTTCTGTTTATCTACTAGGGAAAGAAATTTAAGGGTAGGCTTACAATACGTATATATATAAAGTTAAATTCAAAGACCATTTTGTTAGTAAAGTTCTTAGCTGTAAGAGCAGTGTACAGCAAAAGATGCATTCTATTACATATATGATCTTTAATTCACCAAAATGCATGGCAGTAACACATAACCACATAAATATAGAACATAAATGAAAATAAAAATGTGAGACAAAGAGTTCAGTGACGGCCTAACTAAACAGA
>JAQFZF010001068.1:0-15020 GCA_034695365.1 Enchytraeus norvegicus | reverse complement strand
CAGTGCTCTAGCGAGAGAGAGAGAGAGAGAGAGAGAAAGAGACAGAGACAGAGAGAGAGAGAGAGGGAGGGATGGAGAGAATAGAATAATTAATAGCAGGCCTGAATATTATTATAATTATTGAGTAAACAAAATAATAAAGTAGGATTTCTAAATATTCATAATAATTTTTATAATGCTTTCATCTATCACTCTAGCACAGGTTTCGTTCCAGTTTCGTTGCTTAGTCCAGAAATTATAAATTTAATTTGTTTAATTTCCCTGATTTGAATACTTCAGTTTCAATTACAATGAGTTATTAGACCTTCTAACGAGCTCAACGGTTATGAGATTCTCGTGTCAAGGTATTAGGGAGGGGGAGGAGGTTATTATAATGCTAAATCCTATAATTACTCTTGTCTGAAAACATCTATTTTCACTTCAAAGAGTTGGCACAAACTATTGAGCGGGACATTTATTATGTTCCCTTGTATTTCCCTTGTATTTGGTGAGTAGGATTCAAGGTCGAGAGGGGCTGGGGGTGTGTGACCAGCAGTCAATAGTTTAAATTTGATAACTTGTCCATATATTCATGCATGAGATACGTATTTGGTTTTAGTTTGTTCGTCTTCCTTTTTTACTCCCACATTCTTCTTCTTCTTTCAGGTGTCCTGCCGGCTCCCAGCATCGACGGTCATGGTTTTCCAAATATATCTGTCTCCAGCAAATCTAATCATTTCTACTGCTTCAACTTTCACCCATTCACTGAGACTCTTTGTATAGGTAATTCTTTGTCTTCCTTTTCAACGCTCTACAGACTTCCACATTGACATCCGCACATGTTTGCAAAGTTACTTTTACAACTAATCACGAGCTACTTTTTGGGGTTTTTGTGTGTTCTTCTTCTTCTTTACTTCTTCATGGGCATCCGCACATGTTTACAGGTTTCTTTTCTTTATTTCTCTTTTTGATTTTGTTAGGCCAACGGAAATTACGCGCAGATACACTGTAAACCCCGTTTTTTCCAGTTGTAAAGGTCATAGCATATAGGGTCTATTTTTAAAAACAGATCTATATTAATTGCCAAATATTAACAATAAGAATTGGACAAATTGTGCAATATAATTTCTATGTCTCTGTCAAATTTTCTTAAATACGGGACTCTATTCATACAATGCCCGTGTTGGATCCCGGAAATTTGAGAACTGACCAACTAAAAACTGCATATGTTTCGTAAAAGCTGACAAACGCAGATATTTTCATACGGAGGAAGGCAGCGGGAAACCACCTCGTAAGTCAGAATATATTTCAAAGGAAAAAGGTTACATTTTGGATGTGGTATAAAAGGTATGGCCTTTGAAGGGATAAACCTGATGATCGATGGGGTGCTCATTAGTGAGCGTGATAGCAGTCTGTTTCAGAATATGCACCTTGGACCTGCCATTTGACAGTGCACTAGAGATAGATAGATTCATACAATGATCTGTATTATGGCAGGTCAAAGAAAAATCCCTTCAACTGTCAGTAATCTCGCTTTTCATGCTTGAGTACACCATGGACCAATCCAACATGTAATTTCTCATCAAATAGCAGTTGCGTTATATGCACATTGATGAAACTCTGGATCTAAGAAAAGTATGGTTTCTGAGGTGGTTTTCCGTTTCCTAGCTGCGTCTTGTCGGCTCTAACAAAATACGTAGCCTACAATTTTTTGGATGGACTGCTCGTCAATTAATCGGATCCAATTCCAAGAATATCGTAATGGGTCCATATAAATGGGTCCATATTAATGGGTCCATATAAATTATGAAAAAATCATCAGGAAACATCATAAATTCGCGCAAAAAATAAAACATTATTCACTTAATATTGTATGTCATGCTATATACAGGACTCTAGAAATTAGTGGCGCTCACATCAGACACTCACAGCAGCACGTTCTAGGTTTCATCTGCAATGCATTCAAAATAAGTCTGCAATATAGGCTAGTAGCAGTGGGCAACAGTGGAACGTGTTTCACTCTACCCCAGAACAAATGTTCCACTGTACCCCACGCCATATGGTGCACGAGAATCGTGCACCATATCTTAATAGACAAATACTGCATGTTGATTAAATATCATAAAGTTACGAAATTGAACACACTTTTATTTGAAACTAAGCTTGTTTAAAAATACCTTCTAGAAAATGAACAGGACTAATTAGAAGTGATCTGAAAAAGATAAGTACGAACAACCGAAAACAACTTTGTAATTTATTTCCGCGATTACGCATTAGATTCGAATATTTTCTTATCAAAGATGCTGATAATCAATAGTACTTTGTATGAGTTTAAAATAAAAATTGTAAAAAAAAATTTGGGGGTGTGGGGGCATTTGTTCCACTGTACCCCGTGGTTCACTCTACCCCATTCTCCCCTAGGCCTACAAAATACTATGAACAATTGAACATAGTCCACATTATTTATAAAAATGAAATGTCTGGCAACTTTTCTCTCTTCTTGAAGTTGATAGGCCTAGGGCCTACTGTTAATTTTTAATTATCAATGAACGTAGCCGGATTGATGTAATCCCTATCACTCTCAGATAAGCATTAGTTCCACAGACATGTAGACAATAACAGGTCGGGAGAAGCCAATTTACGGAGATTTAAGGGCATTATATAGGCCCATTAGCCTACCACGCCGTTAAAATAGCCGTTTTGTTATTGTACGGTAACATGGACCTATTGTATGATGTAGGGCTGATTTGGCTGCACGTTGATCGTTGTTGTCGTGGACGAAGCTAGCGCTCTATAATATAGCCTATGCTGTTTTGTGCTGTATCAACTGTTCAGTAGCCGATCTCGGACTTTTAGGGAGTTGGGGAAAATATTTGTTATGTAGACCTACATTCTCTAGCCAGGTGTGCTCCATATTAAATGAATCGACGGAAACACATTAGTGGCACGTGAAAGAATTGCACTGGCTTCGTGTAACACAGCGAGTTACTTATAAGGTGACTTCTCTAACCCGTTACCCGTCACTGCTTGCTTCATCAAGGCCCACAGTACCATCTGACTCCCATTCACACTACAGGCATGGTCCCATCTTCGCTCAGCGGACAGAGGGGATCCAATAATCTCCCCATCCAATAGTGCAAGCGATGGTGGGCGTGGCCAGAATGTTTGTGTCAAGAGTTTGGAACAGTCTGCCACCGAGTCTACGAATCTATAACGTGTCAAGTCATTCGTTTTAATCAAAATGAAAAACTCATCTATTTTCTTAATTCAACCCATGCAGCAGCAAGCTCATCTTAATTAAATAATTAATTAATAATTACTGGCCTAGGCCTAAAGCTTGGTTTGCAAGCATTGGTAGCTTGATAATGGATTGATCTGTCTTTGTCAACAAAATTTTTTGTTGCATTGTTGCATTGTTAAAATGAGCTACACAAAAGACTTCTGATTGATTGATTGAATAAACTATAGACATTTGAGTTTTTACTTGTATCGTGGGGGCCCGCACAGTATGCTCTGCACAGGGCCCGCAATAACATAAGGCCAGCGCTGCTCGATTTATCGAACTTCGTGGAATGGGCAGGTAAAATCCAGGGGAATTAGGGCCTAAGGAAGATATTTCTACGGATTTGATGCATAATTTCTTAGAAATTTAAAATCCAGGGGACGCCCCCCCCCACTTGGCGTTGTTGGGGTCGCCTCTTATAGGCCTATAGGCCTAATATTCCGCTATTTCAAATCCATCTGTCAACTGCAGGTAGGGCTAATATCCACTGTATGTTAGTGCAATTGTGTCCTGCTGGGTGCTGGTGACGTTGAACATAACCTCATCATTGTTATGATCTCATACGGGTATCACCAAGATACCCGTATGTATAACAAGTATAACAGCTCCACCACTCAGCAAACCTAAGAATCTCAAGGTGGCTTTAAGTATGTTTAGGTGTCTCTAGGTGTCTCTGGATGTCTGTCAGTAGACTATAATGGAATACTCACTATTTGGTCCATTCCTTGGAAGTAGGCCTACTGGAGTCTGGACGACCACTATGGCACTATTTAGTCTATTTGATAGTGGCGGCGCCAGCATTTGGGGCAAGCCGGGGCACTGCCGCGGCACAAGGTCTCGAGACGGGGCACATTAAAACTGATGAAAAATCATGAAATGTTGTAAGTACATTGAATTTTAATCATCATTTCCTAAAATTAGCACTGTATAGGCCTACACAATCATTACAATTTATACGAGTCATTGCCCAATGTAAATGATGCATGAAATATTACCGGAATAGTGTAATTATGAGATTAACACGATTATTCAATCATGGTCTCATATCAGGGAATTGTTAATTTAATCAAAAGGCAAACAAAAAAATCTCATTTTCCTGCCGGGACACCTGCTGCCAGGGCACGGCGGTTTTCAGCGGGGGCACGTGCCCCGGCTAGCCCCGGCGTGCATGGTGCCGCCACTGCCATTTGAAAGCGGGCCCGGGGAGAGAGAGCACAGTTTCGTAAACTGAAGGTGGGGTGCAGCTACCATTATAATACTAGATAGCGACCGGGGGAACTGACCCCCATGCATTCATGTAATCATATGTTTCTCTATTGATTTTCACTTTTTTTCTATATCAAATCTGTTTCCTATTTCTATTCTAGTTGACTATCATTTACCCCATTATTGAACATCATGGACCTTATGGTGTTCAGTTAAGTTACACATTTGTGTAAACAAGATATTGTTTAGATTTGGTTAATTAAATATTTTTCGTAAACAAACAGTTCGAATAAGTGTCATATATTTATTGTAGGCCTACATACATAGCCAATATATATACAGGGTGAGTTTAAAAATGTGGACCCCTAAATGTTTTGTTGAATTTTGTCGAGACCATTCAGTCCATGTACCCCATTTTTACAGAATGTATTAGCAGGCCAGTTTAACATCATTTCTGAAAATTTCATCCAATTCGATCAACAGATTGCGAAGTTACCGACGTTTTTGTGACCGTACCCATCAAATATAAAAGTGCACGGTGTCTTTTATAAGTGAGAAGAGTTTTATATTTGCCATTAAATCGTAAATATTACATCATCGATCCCTGTAAAATTTTGCATAATGGGGAACCACTAATGCTACCACACTCTGATAGATGTCATTCAGATATCTTTACAAACAAAAAAGTTATTCACATTGGAACATGACAGGTGTCTATGGCAGTTTACATGACAGTTTACCAGTATTGAATTATATGACGTCAGCTGTTTTCAGTTAACTAAAATGTAATTATTGAGCTGATTGCTAAGATACTTTCCAACAATAGAGAACAACCAATTCTATCTCATGTCACCAAGTTTCATTTCGACATGTTAAACAAAAAAGTTATTCATATTTCAGTATGATGGGGTAGACATGAATTGAAAGAAGTATGCTTTATTTAACATTACGAAGATATGAAACTTCAAAATTTGTCTACCCTGTCATACTGATATATCAATAACGTTTTTGTTTTTAAAGAAATTCTAATGAAATCTGGTGACAAGAGATAGAATTGGTTGATCTCTATTGTTGAAAAATTTCATAGGAATCAGCTCAATAATTACAATTCAATAATTAAAAGACAGGGTGTATAATAATATTTGATGGGTACGGTCCCAAAAACGCCGATAATTATAACTTGGCCATCTGTTGATAGAAATTGATTAAATTTTCAGACATGATGTAAAACTGGCCTGCTAAGATATCCTGAAAATATGGTGCACTTAGACTGAATGGTCTCGGCAGAATGCAAAAAACAATTAGGGTCCACTTTTTTTAAACACACCCTGTATATCAAGTATGGTCATTTACAAAAAAATAATGTGCAGTAGTAAAATAAATTGTAAAACAATGAATTAATAAATACATCAAGCATAGTCTTTGGTAAAGTCATTTGCATTTAGAAATAAGAATAAAAACTTTAGAAGTATCAACACCAATACTAGCAGATTCATGTACCTCGTTAGTAATGGTGTGTACAATAAACATCCTGCCCTCAAACGTTATCTTGGTTATTTGAACCCTTCAGTCGTATCCAATAGTAAGCGGCATTGTGATATTATACAGAACATGTGTAGCATGCAAAAATATAATACAATAAGGATTTAAAGTCCGGTTCCTCAGCTGAAGGTGATGTCAGGGACAAAGATCATTCCCATACCGGGGATTGAACCATGGATACCAAAGTAAAAGGCCGGTATCCTAACCACAAAACCATATGGTAATAAAGCAAACACGTGGCAAAAGCAATTAATATGCATAAACATTTTATTCAATCTCATGGCTATTTAAATATATAATATTAATTAGTAGTATTGTAGCAAATAGCCAAATATACAAACAACAACAGTGCTCAAGATTAATAACTCATTTAGTATCATTTTCGAATTCGATAGGTTCACAACCAGTTCGAATCCCAGGGCTCACCCATCACTGACGTTGTCATTAGTCCACGAACTGATATAAAATTTGGCTTCGGCTTTCATTAAATGAAACATACCATTTAACTTAAAATAAGCAAAATACAAGAATAGCGGCAGAAGGAGAAGAATTGGTCTCACCATTTGAACACACGTGTCTTTTTGCTTCCCTGAAACGTTATGATTCCCAGATGTGTTACACCTAGATACATCTGAGTTCCGTTGTGGTCCTGTTCATCAATCAATCAATCAATAATTGTATACAGTGTATCAGTGGTCAGCTAGATAGGATACTTGTGTACTCAATGATGGCCGATGGCCAATCGGCGGGGGGGGGGTATGGCTGAGTGGTTAGAGAGTCGACCTCTGAAGCAAGAAGACCAAGGATCGATCACAGGTCAGGTCAATAAGAAAAATAACCCCAGGTGTCTGGTAGGTTAGTGAATATTGGCGCTTGCGGCATTGTGTGCTCTAAACGGCAATGATACGTCTAATCATGGAGAGAACAAAAATAATTTTATAAAATACCAAAGACAGTAACTAAGAAAGGAAACCTTGTTAACACAAGTGGTTTACATGTGTGTGGAAAAAGGAACAAAAAATTGTGTGCTTGCTTGTGTGCTCGCTTGTGGTTGTGAGTGGTTGATTGTCTATTTTGTCTTGTCCAAATTGAATGAATAATAAATAATAGTTCTCTTTCAACAATTAGGATCAGCGCGAGACCTCTTCCTTTGGCAGAGGTTCTCAATCGCTCTGCAAGGATTCCATATGGTAAGGCTCTTACGGCTCTTATTACCAAGTAGATCTCGAGTAGCGGGCCACGGCTCAATTGGTCCTTGCTGAATCGTTTTATAAAAACCCATAGGGCTATGATTAAAACTTAGGGTAGACACTACTAGACATAAATTAACAACTGAATCAATCCTGTTCAAAGACCACATATATGTGACGAACTAGTGCGCACATTCAGGGTGCTCAGCGATCTGACCTATTCAAATTCCCTGACTTTTCCCTGATCTCCGCAAATTTTCTCTGCCCAATTTATACTAAAAATTATGCGCGTCGCCGCATGTAGTTTTAAATCGCGAGCTTACGAACAAAGGTTTTAGCATAATAAAATTTAATGATGATACACATCCCATCTTATTGATAACTAACTCATATTTTTCTATACTATTCTATTTTGTTTCATGTCTTTTCAACTTTGCAAGTTACTGGAAATGAATTAAATAATACAGCAAAAACTGTCAATTTCTTTCCCTGACTTGACATCAAATTCCTTGACTTTCCCTGACTTTTCCCTATCAGCCAAATCTCTGACTTTTCCCTGTTTTCCCTGAGTGCTGAGCACCCTGACATTATGAAAACTATTCAAATGAATCTGAATAAATAAATGTAGAAAGAAGTCCTCATCAAATTCATTTTAAATCTTCTAATTGTTCAAAGCTGAGATTTCTATACCTTGACAGGATGAGGGTCGACACCGTACGTGTCTAACAGAGCGGCCTTGATCAAGAACTTGCACTCTGCCTCAGCAGGGCTTAGACCCCTACAGAGATATAAAATACATACATGAATACATGCATGAAGTTAGCATATCTCTCTCTCTCTTTCTCACTCAGTGCACTGTCTAATCAGTGTTGGCACAACACCAGGTCGCATCAGGTCAAATGACCTGATAAAAAAGCCTCCGACCTGGTGACCAGACCTACGACCTGCCTTTAATTTTCAATGACCTGGCAATGATCTGGTTGCTCGGATGGCACAGTGGCGCCGCACTGTGCCTAATGGCAGGTCCATGGCATATAACTGCATAGTTTGTGTACCATATTTTCTTGAAAATAGTTTTAAATTTCAGATGTGGATCTCCATATCCTTCCTCAGTGAATGCGTTAGTCGGCTTCTACAAAAATAGGAGAACTTTCGATTGATCTATTCTCAAGTTTGAAGATTCAAAATGGTACTTTTCATATACGCAATATTAAACAAAGTCTTTAAATGTAATGCTAGGTTTAACAGTTTAACATATATCTACAGATTCGACTTTTCAATTTCTACTAGGGTTTATACATAGCTTCATGCACAGTGGGCCGCACTCTGGATCAAGTGATGGAAAGTTATAGAAGTGGTGTGGGATCGATTCCAAGATGAGCCAAAAGATTATGCACCTTTAGCTAATCTATACAAGATTAGCACAGGTGCATAATCTCGTATCTATGCTAACTGCATTGTTGCGCTAATCACAGCAAAAGTTCAATTAATCCTAGGGTGGAGAGACTGCTAGAAGCCATGTGCATTGTGCCATGTGTTAAACGGAAAAAATACAAAAATTAAATAATAAATAAAAGCTACTGTCAATATATAACATCATTTTCGTTGCGTATCAGATAAGGAGTGACAGCTGAGTCCTGGGATCCATGGCCGTTAACTTATATGAGAAAATGAGCCAACCTGAGTTTAGCATGTATCTCAGCTATACGATCCTCCTGTCTCTGAGTCTGCTTGGGTAACATCTTAAAGTGTGATACATAGTCTATGAGGTGGGCGTCTGGGTCATAGTCTCCTATCTCAGCTATACATATAATACAATACAATACAATACAATACAACACAGTACAATACAATACATAGTCTATGAGGTGAGAATCTTGGTCTAGTCTCCTATCTCAGCTATACATACAATACAATATAATACACTACAATACAACACAATACATAGTCTATGAGTTGAGCATCTGGGTCATGGTCTCCTATCTCAGCTATACATTAAATATAATACAATACAATACAATACATAGTCTATGAGGTGGGCGTCTGGGTCATAGTCTCCTATCTCAGCTATACATACAATACAATACAATACAATACAATACAATATTATACATAGTCTATAAGGTGGACCCATCTCAGCTATACATATAATACAATATAATACACTACAATACCACACAATACAATGCAATACATTGTCTATGATCTGGGTCATAGTCTCCTATCTCAGCTATGCATACAATACAATATAATACAATGCAATACAATAAAATACAATACAATACATAGTCTATGAGGTGAGCATCTGGGTCGTAGTCTCCCATCTCAGTTATACAATCAATCAATCTATTACAAAGTCAATTGATAAATCAGTCAAACAATCAGTCAGTCAAGTAATCAAGCAGTAAGATCAGTCATTATAAAGCCCGGCAAAATCTCACATTTCTCTCATTACAATCTAGCAGTGTAGAATCTACTAAGAGAAAAGAGAGAGAGGTCATTTATTAACTTTTCTTAAATAATTATGTTTTAATAAGCCACTACAGGCTACCACTGCTGTGGCAAGGCCTCTGAAATTTGTCTGAAATTTGAACGACCAACCAGTCTTGTACACAGAAGCTATGACCCAGACCACTCTGCCCTTCACTACAGAAAATACGATATAATACGGACCCAACACAGGATTCATTGCAACTTACAATGGATATTACGCTAGAACTCTATTAATATTTAAGGAAATTGGCACATCTTATAAGTTTCCCATATCATAGAACTTAATGCTTTTTATCGTGACATCGATGATATCAATGTTTAATTCAATCTAGTAAGGTAATCTTATATGACTGATATGGTATACTGATCAGGAAGTTCGTACATTGTATGATGTAAGCAGCCAATAGGTTGGCTTCAGCCTGAGCGCTCAAAAGTCTTCCATGATGTAGGTCACGTCTCAACTGTAGAAATACAAAATACCTACAAACAAACAACAGTCAATATGAATTAAAACAATAAGATTATGATAATTAATTTAATTAATAGTGTTGTTCAAACATAAGCTATGAAGATTTGCTGGTATATTTTGTTATTATATACAATACTTCCCGTGTTGGGTTCAGGAAATTTGAGAATAGTCCAACCGATAACTGCACGTGCTTCATAAGAGCCGACTAACGCAGATACTGAGGAAGGCAATGGAAAACCACCTCAGAGACCTATATTTTCCTTGAACAAAGGCATCATTTTAGGTGTGTAAAAGGCTAAGCCTTTGTGATGAGACAGACTTATTGGGTTGGTCAATGATGTGCTCATTTAAGAGTGAGACAGTTAATTGTGTGTATGAATTATTGCCTTTGACCTGCCACGTGGCAGAGCACTGGATAGATAGATAGATAGACAGATAGATATACAATACAATGAAATACAAAAAGGATATTTTATAGTGCCTCTATACTAGGCATCTCAATGCTATTATTGTTCTATTGCCCTTCCCCACAGTCATTACTGTGGCATCTTAAAGAGCTCTGTTAGCTAAGTTTAACGTCTGTTTTCGTGTCCAAGGATACTGTCAGAGACGAACCAGCTTGTATGCAAACCTGTGACTTCCTGCCTATCAGGCAAACGAGCTACAGACTCTGCTATCCAACCGGGACAGGGAGCGGTGCTTTATAAATATAGTTATTAGTTATTAATTGATCAGTGATTAAAACAGTAATTCTGCTCCGCCCTTTGATATCTAAATGAAACCGTAACAAAAAGACCCAATACGCAAGACTTACAATGAAAGCATTATATTCAGATTATGATATAACATTATATAAGATGCTTATATCTCAGACTTAAAGTAAAAGATAATACTTAACAGTAAATATTTAAATTTATAATTAGGCCTACAATGCCCTACATTGTATTAAAAAAGGTAGCCAGCAGTACAAAGATGACTAGCTAATAGAAATGATTAAGCATTAACATTTAATTCACTTATTTACCTAAACCTGAGATAACGTCACTACAGTTGTTAATTTTTTTAACCAATCAAAACGTCAAAATTTCATTACAGGAGTAATTTATCGGATTTTCTGTATAATGGCAAGATAAGTATTTGAAGATCAAAGGCCACTTGGGTGGTCTTTCGGGAAAATTCGTAGGATACGGTGGTTAACATTAACATTTTAGACTGATTCTTCGTGCACTACTATGTTATCGAACGGCAGCTTGGCTCTTACTAGAATCCTTAAGGCTTGAGGTGGGCGTGGTTTTACATTGGGCGGGATAAAGTGTGACATTAAAACAAGTGAACAGTGGCTTGATGCTGTACGCCTATACACGCCAACAGAGTCATTGATAAACAGATCCGATTCATACATAAGGGATATTGATCATATTGCAAATTTATTCCATAATCAACTCAGTCCCTGATGTCATCGTCAGATGACGAAACCAACGTTACATTCGTATTGATTGACTGAACCATTCCCAAGAAAATCAGCGAATGCTACAAAATTCTGTGAAACAAGTCAATGCTCACCTGGTAATCTCTTCTTTCAACTTCATAGGCTGCGTTGGGTAAAACTTAACCCGAAAACATAATACCATCGGACTCACATCTGAATTACATCAATATCAATCAATCAATCAAAAACTTGTATATAGCTCACGCTTAACTAAGTCTAGAAGTACGTTGAACAGCGAAGGTAGAATATCCTAGCTTACTATATACCACAACCATTGTGGCAAGACATTTGTGG
The DNA here is from genome assembly GCA_034695365.1 of Enchytraeus norvegicus. Lineage (NCBI taxonomy): Eukaryota > Metazoa > Annelida > Clitellata > Enchytraeida > Enchytraeidae > Enchytraeus > Enchytraeus norvegicus. The sequence continues at coordinate 3,075 of JAQFZF010001068.1, read as the reverse complement.
TAAGGAATTGACAATTGTCCTGATCAATGTCATCATCAGATGATGAAACGGAAGTTAAATTAGCATTGATTGATTGACCTCCGCTAGACTGGAATTTGAGTGACCAATTGGTCAAATACAGAGAATGCATTTATGATTTCTGAAGTGGTTCTACTTATCCTTCCCCAATGACTGCGTTAATCAGTTTTACAAAACACGTGTAGTCTTCAGTTGGTCTACTCTCAAGTTTTCCGGAGCCAACACGGCCAATCAAAATAAAAACATACAATAAAAGCCTAATTTAATTTATATTTAATAAAATCCCTAGGGATCTGCATTCCAATCACTCGTATTATAGTGTTCCAATCACTCGTATTATAGTGCTCCAATCACTCGTATTATAGTGATGCAGGCACTCATATTGTAGTAATGCAGGGACATTGAACAGTGAATATAAAAAATTCAAGTGGTCCAAAAATGAACAATATTTAGTTATTACTCCTTATCAGCATGGGAACACCTGCTGAAAAGTGATTGATGGCGTGCTCATTTATGATCTACATAATTTTCATACATAGTCACATCTACTGAAGTTTTATATGAATTTGTGCCTTGAGAGAACATAGTTAGAACAAGTAGATCTGAGTTGATCAATAGTAATGTGAAGTCAGAGAGAATTAACACATTTATGATTAATTGATCAAGTATCACTGACAGTTAACTTAGTAAGTAGGCCTACTTGTTGCACAAATTAAACAGGATATACATACTTTTCAGCTGCCTGTATATTCTCTTTGTTAGATCAAGCCAGTGCTGAAAATAGAAGAAACAATCTGATCGATACAAAAGTAACTAACAATTTAAGAGAACACAAGTAAATAATAAAATATATAATATATAAAATTGGTACTACATAAACGTTACAAATCTGTATTTATTTTATAATCCCAACTGATCGAATATTCACGAATATTATTTAATTCTTAAGTATTCTAGACAAGCGATATCAATTTTTAACAATTTATTAATAAGAAACAATTATATAAGTATTATAATAATACCCTTAATCCCTTATATCATAAATAATCTCATTTCGAGTTATGCACAAATCCTGCCAAAAATATGACATCTGGATTATGTTGTTTACTGGTCCATATGTCACTGTGTAGTCCTGCTTAAAACTTGTGCTCTGCCCTGTGTGTACCGAGCTCATAAGTAGAGGTCTTGGAGACAAATAGATGCTAATCATTTCGTTATGATACTTTGTCTATAAAACACAACTCACAACTGTTCAGTGTGCAAATGTGCGTAAATATTTTTAGAAATTTCAAGTAAAAAGTCTCTGAATTACAATTCTGTTTCCGACAATGTGTTGGAGCATGAACATTGTCAGTATATTCACAAAAAACCTCATGCTAAGCATATATGTTTCCTCAACCAGGGATGATATCAGGGACGGCATACAGTATTCTACATCTTACCCGTTGATTATCAGAGTCGATAAACCTGAGTCCAAAGCAGTCAGCCTCTAATAGATCCAGCTGACAGCAAACCTGGTCAAACAACTGCTGCCCTCTCGTGTCCTTCTACAATCAATCAAATCATAATCCGTGATGATAACTAGCACTAGAAACCTTAAAGTACAAAGTCAATCCCCAACAGATTAGCACTTCTAGGAAAAAATAGTTAAATTATTAGATAGTTTTCAAGAGCCAAAAATAGCCGGGATATTTCTTGCAAAAGACAGATTGGTGTAGATTTTGAAGAATGCTCGACACATTGCTTGTGGCCCGCTGATCTATTGGCGGCGGCAGCATTTGTTCCCATTTATTCCCAGGCCAAAGACTGATATTTTGATGTTAGAGACTTAGAGATGCTAAGAAACGTGTAAATGAATAAATGCTATTTAAAGCGCTATGTTTGTGTTGAAAAGGCTGCACATGGTTACTTGTTGTCTCTTGACTGGATGTATTTATTGAGCACAGATTATTTTCATGACGCTGTGTGAGAGAAGTTGACTTTAAAATACTCTCTCTCTCTCTATCTCTCTCTCTCAGTGAGAGCCTAACAGTAGGTCCATGGCATATAAATGTAGAGTTTGTAGGCCATATTTTCTTGGAGACAATTTGCTTTCTGAGGGTCTCCTTAACCAGTGATTGCGTTAGTCGCCTTCTACAAAAACGTGCAGGTTTCGATTGCTCTAATTTTATGCTTGCCGAATCCAACACAGCTACACATTAAACACATATGTAAAATCGCAGTACATACATATAATATAATAATATAATGTTAATTGCATGCCTGAAACGTCACCGACAAAGGTTCAGAGTCGTCGAGGAAGCGAATGGTGCAGACATAATTGGAATCGTCGTGACCTGTTCCAAACTTCTTTGACAGCATGTTCCTCAGCATCTCCTCTCATCTACAGGGTCATGATGTCATAGGCACAGCATGCTCTCTGTGATAGCTTATACTATTTACGATTAAATATTAAATAAACAGAATATTTTTGAATTTTCTCTGCAATTAAAATATGATTAACAAATTTAATTATTAAGCACATAGTAGGACTGTACCATAAATAGAGAATGATAAATAGGTACTGATCATAAATTGTTTTACACACCACACCAACAAGCTGTTTGCATTATATGTTTAAGAAGAATAATAGAAGATTTTACTAATTGTTTAATTATTTTGGAGGAGCCGCTGACAAAAGGCATCTGGGATTTACATTGGACCCATATAATGGATGATGGATTTAACTCTATAACTACTTAACTTAACTTAATTACACTGGTATAGGAAGTAATTTCTAACTTGTAGTCACCAGTTTTCACAAAGTTCACCCAATTACACAACATCAAGTAATGTATATATACACATATATTTTATATATACATACAATATTACAATGACGACGAAGTTACATCCATTAACGATTTTGACAAGGAGTAATAAATTTAAGTATAAGGTTACAACTTAACTATCTATAATTAAATTACATTTATAATAGTAGAATTACTACAAAAAAAGTCAAATTACTCACAAATTTATGCAATATTACAATGACGACCAAGTTACATCCATTGATGA
>JAQFZF010001067.1:0-15021 GCA_034695365.1 Enchytraeus norvegicus | reverse complement strand
TAAGAATGGAATGAATCGTGGCCCGGCTACTCGAGATCGACTAGATTAAAAGACCCGCGAAAACAAACCGCATTAAAAAAAAATTAATAAAAAAAATTAAAAAAAAAAAAAAAAATGTATTATTATAAATCAGTCAATCAATCAATAAATCAGTCGATCAATCAATCAATCAGTCCATCAATATAATGTAACAAATCAAACAGTCAGTCAATAAATCGATCAATCAGTCAATCTATATAATATAATAGGCTTATATCAGTCGGATAGTCAATAAATCAATCGATCAATCAATCATTCATTCAATCATCCATCAATCAATTAACGTGGACGTTAACACAATTAATGGAATGTGAAGGTGATCAGCTAGATAGGATATACTTATCCTCCCTGACGGTCTTCTCTCTGATTGTTTGTGTGTTTGTTCGTGTGTTTGTTCTGTGTGTTTGTGTGCTCTTGTACGCTGTCTGCCTGCACGTTTGATTTTTGCACTGTATGATTGACTTTATTTTGATTTTTATATAAAATAAACATAGTTCTCTCATTCAGTCCATCAGTTTAATATAATAAATGCAGGCATTTAATAAATAAATCAAGCAAGAGATCAATCAATCTGTGTGTCTGTCCTAGTGACATTGCATTAACGTATTAAAATATGCATTTTAATATCCGAAATGGACTGATTTGGAATGATTGATCTATTGATTGATTGATTAATGTCACTCGTAGTGACTTTCTTGAGGTGGGAGGATGCTATAAGCAGAAGTTTGATCAGGCTGTCTGTCAGCAAGGATTGGCGTATGCCATCAAGGACACTTTCAATAAAGTTTGGAACCTCGGAAACAAGCTTTGTGTCGCTAGGATTGATGGTATGAAACGTGATAAGTTGCACTAGGCTTCCTAATGTAAAGCAACAAGTTTGGGGATAGCGAATGTTTCTCGTAGGGGTTTCTAATTTCTTTCTTTGGGGAAACAGGGTTGTTAGGCGTTTAGGTTCTCCTGCAGTTGCCCAAGCAACTGAAGGAGAACCACCAGGCCCGTCAACTCCATTCATTCAATTATCTCATTTCCACCCAGTTGCATCCGGGAAACGTGATAATTGAGCAACCAAGAACGGCATGCACTTCGTAAGTGCCGACTGAAGCAGATGTTGATGTAAAAGCTGAAGTAGTCCGCTCCATGATTTCTTTGAACTTGACCAATTGGTCGTTCAACATCCAAACTTGCAGAGATCATATCACATCAGTGTGGCCCGTAGCAGGCAACATACTGTCTGTAAATATGAGAATAACTAACCGAAACTGTACTTATTTCGTAAGTCGACTAACGTGGATAGTGGGGACTGAAGTAAATGGAAAACCACCTAGGAGATCAAACATATTTCCTCGAAAGAAAGCATCATCTTAGGTGTAGTATAGACTTCACTAACAACAACTTGTTGATTAATTACGTGCTGTTATAGAACGAGATACATAATTTGTGAATTGTGAAGGAATTCTTGCATTGGACCTGCCGTTTAGAAGTGCACTAAGAAGAGAGAGGGACGATTGTACTACACCATCTATGTGATTATGATATAGCATTAGTGTGCACACATTTCTGTGCACAATATTTGAATTTCTATTTTATAACATTGGTTTGCATACATTTCTGTGCACAATATTTGAATTTCTATTTTATAACATTAGTGTGCACACATTTCTGTGCACAATATTTGAATTTTTATTTTATAACATTAGTGTGCAACTGTGCATACATTTCTGTGCGCAATATTTGAATTTCTATTTTATAACATTAGGCTATAACTGTTTTGTGAAGATCTCGGCAAGCACTGGAACTGCATTCTATCTTTCCAAGCCCTCATGGGAATGAGCAAATGCGAGCCTCCGCCTGGGGAAGCTTGCGAGTAAGTAAATATTAATAATTATTAATACGATGCTTGTCTGTGACGGGCATCTAATCAAAAATGTAGTTAAACTAAACTAATTTTTAAACAAAGAAATAGTTTAACTACATTTTAAATTAAACTTTAGAAAAGTAATTTAACTTAAAAAAAAGGTAACTATTTAAATACTTTTGAAGCTACTTTTTACATAAAATTCGATGTTTTCTATATCGTCTGCGTCACCGAAGGAAGGCGTCATCAGTGACGTCAAAGCCTGGAATTTAATTTCTTGTCCCAATGCAACTCAATCAAGAAGCTCTAACCGATGAACTAAGCTACTGGCCTGGCCATGATAATCACACTTAGAATAGAATTACACTGAGCCATTGGTTGAGTTGATGAAGCGTCTAACACGAGTTCCATTGGTTCTCGGTTCGAATCTCAGGGCTCACCTGTCACTGATGTTTCCTTCCGGCCGTAAAACTGACGTAAAATTCTGTATCTTTAGAAATATACTTTCTCGATTTAATTAAAATGATTGTAATTTGATACAATAATGTTTATAATTGTTTGTCATATTGCAAGGCTAGTCGATTGTGTAATTAAACTGTAATCTGGTATTCCCGAGTTTAATTGATTGACTGATTGATTAATTGATTGATTGATTGATTGATATTTCTACCCCGGGTGTAAATAGCCCTGTGGGTTTTTATAAAAACGATTCACTAAGAATGGAATGAATCGTGGCCCGGCTACTCGAGATCGACTAGATTGAAAGAGCCGCGAAAGCAAACCGCATTAAACCTCGTCGGAGCAATTGAGAGCCTTTGCCAAAGAAAAGAGGTCTGATCCCGGGTAAGCAGCGCAATCTGTCTGCCGATGCCATTGATGAAATCAGCTCCACAGGGATGCATCGGGCCCATAGTCTCCATGGCCACCGAAATCACCTCATACGCACTGGCTATGTCTCACATTGCACTGATTGATTGATTGATTTATTGATTGATTGATTGATTGATAGAGTAATGTTCTGATGTTTGTAGTGTCAGTAAGGTAGTGGGCTGTGTAGCTGGACTCTACTCAGGTATTTCAGATTGTCAGGCCGGGGGGAGCGAGTTCATCAGAGATATTCTCCCTGATGTATTGGACGCCGCCAATGTCTGCCCCAGTGCAGGTACTGAATTAATAGTCTTCTTATTTGTACTAGCTTCTAATCTACTAGCTTTGTAATTATATACGTCCCTGAAATCGTCGTTAGATGATGAATCCGATGTTAAAACGTTAATTTTATTTTATTTCATGCTACTTTCCAGTACGGATGTTTTCAACAGCTTCCGTATGCTAAAGATAGTATATAACTGAGATAGATAACATATAACTGCTCTCAAAATTATGTCCTTTTTAATTGTATTTTATGTATTTTATTGTGTTGTGTTGTGTTGTGCCGTGTGTGTTGTGTTGCATTGTATTGTATAATCTTGTATTGTATTGTATTGCATTGTATTGAATTGTATTGTATTGTATTGTATTATTTTATTGTGCTGTGTTGTATTGTATTGTATTGTATAATCTTGTATTGTATTGTATTGCATTGTATTGAATTGTATTGTATGTGGTGATGATGTTCTAGTGCATCCTATTTAAACGCATATTCTAATTTCTTTAGGTCCTCTAAGTTCTAAACGATCTCTGCAGAAATATCTGAGCTTCAAATAAGACATGGGATCTGTCTGTAACCACAAAGAGACTATCTCTCTTGCTGAGGAGATATCCAACAATTATGACGAATTGGACGTTGAACTCTAGTTGTATTGAAGTGTGTAAATTGTGTGTGATACTAAAGTCGCAAGAGTAGAAACTGTAGTTTAAGTTTGCTTAGTCAATCAATCAATCAATCAATGAGGATTTAACGTCCGGTTCCTCGCCCGAAGGCGATGTCAGGTACGTCCCGAGCGGGATGTGCGACTACAGACAGCATCCAACCACCAGAACAGTCCTGCAAATGCACAAGCCGAAAGAAAAAGCGAGTTCCAAAATAGTGCAAGTCCGTTATCCAAGGCAAGAAAGTTTGCTAGAGCAGATCTAGGGTAGGAAACCGGAATTTTAACCCCTGTTAAGATACGAGGCAATAAAAACTAAACAACATAAAAACCAATCAACAGTCTAATTGTCGTACAAGTAGACCTATAAACGCAATTTGAGAACAGTATTCAAATCCGTAATAAAACAAATATTTTTGATATTGTCTGCTAAACGAGTTTATATAATAGTTATCATTATTCTGTTGCATTTATCTAATTGTCACATACAAGTAGGTATATGGTCGTTGCGGGAATGCTTCGCAGACTAAAGATAAAATGAATTTGAAATCTAGTTTTCTGGAAGCGTGGACAAGACTAGGGTCTTGTAATAGGAGAACTGTAACAGGTGGGTCTTAAATTTATGTCCACGCGCCGAACAAAAATTAAAATCTTCAAAGAAAATTTGGAAAGATTTGAGAGGGAAGGGGTCTAGGGGTCACAGAAATTAGGAGGGGCTTAGCCCCCCTAGCACCCCTCTCCCAGTCTCGTCCCTGTCTGGAAGCACCTCAGAACTCAAGATCTTATTTGAATCACATGAACTCGAGGAATGATTTGACCAGAATCGGCTGATCTGTTGCAAATATCTGGCTGATCTTGTATCTTACTATAAACCCCCTCGCTCTCTCCGTTCTTCTGATTCTTTGCTTCTTAAAATTTCTGATATTCGTACTGCTATGGGCCGCCGTTCCTTCACTTTCTCGGCTCCAACAACGTGGAACGCTTTGCCTCTTCATATTCGATGCTGCACCACAATATCTACTTTCTGTGGCAAACTCAAAACTCACTACTTTCCTTCTTAGATAATTTTGTTTAATTAATCGATGTTTTTATGGATAAATTGCGATGCACCGTCTTGACCCGTTTTTCTCTTTCGGCATATGTACTTTGCGGCTGTGTTTGGGTGGACCAGCTGGTATGACATATGCTGTCTAAGACGTCCCTGATATCGTCGTCAGATGATGAACCGGACGTTAAACAGCTATTTGATTTGATTTGATAATTGTTTGTTTACATTAAGTGAATGTAAACAAATGCACGTTCAAGTTCATGGACTACATTTCTTCTTTCGTGGCTTTCTGGATTTATTTCGCCATTTAAATAATAAATTACCCTTCTATATTTTACCAATCTACTTGATTTAGCCCTTGCAATGCCCATGCTGTCCAGAACGACCGTGTGTAAGACCTTCATTGTTGCTTCCGTTGTTCTTTGTTTTCTACTTTTCTGATTGAATATTTCGAACTCTCTTTGATTTCGGCGGAAGCCCCATTGTGAGCTCATTGTCAGGGAAGTAAACAACACGTTTTGTTGTCAAATAAATAATCGTTAAATATTTAAACAGCTGTTTGTTGAGTAAAAGTTAGGCGAATAACCGGAAATAATGCCTAAGAATAAGGGAAAGGGAGGAAAGAACAGGAGGAGGGGAAAGAATGAGAACGAAAATGAGAAGAGAGAGCTGATTTTCAAGGAAGACGGCCAAGAGTATGCTCAGGTAGGTTGTGACAAAAAAAGTCGGATTTTCCTAACGATCGTTTCTTATTAAATTTTAGTTATTAGATTTTCATTTTAAAAATTCACAAAGGATCAGCAAATTGTAAGGAGACTAGCATGTGCTTATGTCATGTGTGAAAATATAAATTTTAAAAAGTAGGGACAGGGTGTGGGATGGTAGTTAGGCTCCACCTCCCTGAAACCTAACATAAACCCTAAGTATTAAATTTCACAATAATCGAAATTCAATGGGGCAAAATAATGAGGAAGTTCCTAGTTGTAAGTGTAAAGAATAACATAGATTTACAGCTAAATTCCATAGTTCTCTAATTCACATTTTGAATAGATGTCATTAATGTAGAACTTTATACCGGTAAAATTGAGAAAATTTAACCTTCAGGATTCCAGATCAATATATAATAAATGATATAAAATAGTTATATTATTGAATATGAAAATGGTTGATAAAATTATTTTTGAGGACATTAATATACATGCGATACCAAAAGGATAACAATCATCACTATAGAGAATTTGCGATTCCTAAATCCTAATGTGCCTAATTTTGTTGGTCTTTATTTTCAAATTGGTTGTTGTAGTGGTAAGGTTAAGATTATCCCTATTCTAAACCCAATCCTGAGCAAAAATTTTGAGAAATGGGTGGACCATTGTCTAGGATGCCTAATGTAAGCTAATCATTTACTGCATCGATATCTGAATTACTATCTAGGTCCTCTGGAATATTAGGTTTTCACGCAGACACTTTCTTACGACACAGTCTAACACATTGTTTTTAAATACTAAATTATTTCATTGGATGTTCATTTTCTCAATCAAACATTACCATTAGTCATGTCATACAAAAAATAATTATCATTTGCATTCATACAATTGCTTGTTAGGGAATTAAATATCGGTCAGTCAGAATTTAATATCGGTCGGGGTTGGTCACCAGGGTAGTGCGCGGTGTTCAATAATAAACATATCTACAGTTAACATCGATGTTAGGAAACAGCTTCCATATCTTTGGAATCCATTCTAAGCCTAGAATTAACTTGTATCATGTGACTAAAAGTAATGATGCGTTTATTATTGTCCTATACCCGACATAATATTTATATTGTAATTACTATTAAATGTCTAATGAATACTAGAGTGAGAGAAAGTTATTAAATTGTAATTATATAATAACTAGGCCTATATAATATGCAGGTGACAAAGATGTTGGGTAACGGGCGGCTGGAGGCGACGTGCTTTGACGGCAGCAAGAGACTGTGTCACATCAGAGGCAAGCTGAGGAAGAAGGTTTGGATCAACGGAGGTGACATCATCCTTGTGGGTCTCAGAGACTTCCAGGACGGCAAGGCTGACGTCATCCTCAAGTACACGCCGGATGAGGCTAGAAACCTCAAGGCCTACGGAGAGCTGCCGGAATCGGCCAAGATCAACGAGGAGACGGGAGAGGGAGAGGACGATAACATCGCTTTCGATCAGCTGAGTGACGATGACGCTGATATAGATGATATATAGTCACCTGTGTGTGTGAGAGAGAGACAGAGAGAGAGAGAGAGAGACGGAGTATGTGAGAGAGATTGTGAGAGAAAGAAAGAGGATGATAACATCGTTTGATCAGCTCTGTAACTATGATGCTGATATAGATGATATAAATGTGTGATATCTGTTTGTGTGAGATTGATATATAGGATGTTGTTGCGGGTGTGATGATATGTCTGCGTGATTGCTTGTATGCATGACATTGTATATATATGTATGCATGTCTTGTTGTTTGTATGGCATGTATACATGTGTACAATGTATATAATCCCTGTCTGCATGGTTAATATGTAGTGATAGTGATGTGATGTTTTATAGATTTGCTTTCGTAGCTAGCTTAGGAACCCGTTAGAATTAAATGAGACTTTGACTATAAGCTTACCACGTATGATTCATTCAATTGATGCGTTATTTAAAGCAGGAAGTAGCCGACATGTATTTGATATTATGGTTCCAAGTGTTTGTAAAACATGTTCGCTTCATTGCATTATTGAATTTACTATCATATAAATATATTTATTATGGAAGTATCCTGTAAGCAATTATCAAGTTATAAAATTCTTAGATTATTAGATTTAAATTTGTCGCTAAATTTATTTATTAAGTCAACTATTTTTATCTCATCAGCACCAGTTATCATGACAATGCTTTGTTAAGACAGACGCATGAATAAGAACAGATTTGACAAAAACGTCCACAATTTTGTATTAATTTATCACCAAGTCCATCAGCAGACCTCTTCATAGATCTTGGATCCCTATAATTTCTCTGCATTGATGAAAAGAACATCAAAAAGGTCCATAGCCACAGCATATTAAGTATTAACCTAACCTTTGCACTTACATCATACTAGGCAATATTTGTTATTTTCAGCTGAATTTTTCTTGATAACAAACATATGTAGTATTTTATATTGATTTTGTTGATTACTTGCAATCCCATGTAGATCCAAAAGTTCCACTTAGAAAGACTGGTTAGGCTATGTATGCAGTGGTTAAATTGGGCCGAGACTGAGCCCAGGCACCTCACATTTGTAGTCTTGTGAGCCCCGGCACTTTATAATGTCATCCTCGGCACCTAAAAGAATGTGAACCCCGCCACCTGCTTTAGAGCCACCTCTCATTGAGCAATTTAAGCACTGGATGTATGTAAATGTATGGGAGCAATTTGATTGCATGGCTTGTACATCTATTTATGACTGTGATGATTCATTGGATAGGAAGAATGATGCAGGCTATATTTGAGTTGGGCTACAGTAATAAAGTGTAGCTATTAATATTTGCATGCTAGTGTCAATTTATTCTTGATATAGTAACCCCTGAAAATATTAATAAGCAAAATGTTTGAATATTTGACTTGCTAACTGATCTGACCAACTGATTCTACCAACAATACTTAGAGTATTACCGTTGTTTTTATTGAAATTACTTAGTTTAATTGTAAAGGCTAAAGCAACGTCTAACATCGGTTTCGTTGCCTGTGGCACCATCAGCTAAGGGACAAGACAGGGAATTCAATAGCACACCTATGGACCGCCATCTAGACGCTGTAAGCAATGTGTCACATATAAAGCAATGGCTTGCAGCGAGGCTTTATGAGCCAATAATTTGAATGTGGCAGTGCCTAGACGTGTTATGTGTGTGTTAACTGTTATTATCAAAATATTCCTTACTGGTTATACAACATAGAGCTGAACACATGTATATGTGTCAAATATACCATCAATTATATCTTTGTATTATAAAGTCAAGTTTAATTCTTTTATTATTGAGTTTAATTTCTTAAATTAGTTATAGCACGTTCATTGTGCACTGAATTTACTAAGTGTGTGGTTGAGACGCTGTGTCGTAACGTGATGATAGGTGTCTCTGAGACCTCTACTTCTGATCTCGATATACACAGGGCAGAGCACAAGTTTTGAGCCCACAGTGCAATGTAGGCGTGGCTCCACAATCTCATCTGACGTGTTTTATAATCTTCTTCTATTTCTATACATGTCAACCGCACGTGTTTACACGGTTTCACAATCTCATCTGACGTGTTTTATAATCTTCTTTTATTTCTATACATGTCAACCGCACGTGTTTACACGGTTTCTTTTCTTAGTTGCTGTTTTTTGTATTTTTTGTAATCTGTTATTCTTACTGGTTAATCGTACCTTTGCCGTAAAGAGTGCACCATGCAGCAAGCGCTCTTATGCGATTAACCAGTACCGGTTGCGTTTTTATTTTTCTGTAGTCTGATCTGAGTTTGAACCCACGACTCCTCAATCATCTTACACTTGAGAGCACCACGCTAACCATTAGACTACCGCCACCGGCAATCTCACGTAGTCCATTAGTTGAGACTTGGCATCAACTTTGGGGGATCAATAGAACTTACTAACGCATATAGTTGCTCACGATATTATTTCTTTTCAAACAAGCCTTCCTAATATTCACAAAAGTGATGCTAAGCCATTATAATGATAGGGTATAAAAAAATTTAATCAAATTTAACGTCAGGTTCGCAGCCCTGGGTCTATATCAGTATCAGTGACGGAAGAGCCCGGAGATCCGAACCGCAGACCTATTGATCTGCAGTCCAGTTGCTTAATCGTTGCGCAACTGGTATGCTATTGTTCTCGCCAGACGGCGAGAAAGCCCGGATTCATTCCTAATTCGGGTAGCTAGTGCAGTCGCCAGAGCGTGTTTAGGTTAATGTACATCGATTACTGCAATTCTGGCATTGATGAGTTATGCAGCTTGCAAAAGGCTGCAACTCAAGGGTCTACACAACTCAATGCAAATTTAACGTTCGTTTCATCATCTGACGACGGCATCAGGGACGTAACAAAACTGAACATTTAACCAGTAACCTCATGTTTCATATGTTGCTGCCTAAGCCATTGAAAACAATAAGAAACGGTCTATTATGTAAGTTGTGTTACTGTGCCATGTTGTACAAAAACTGAAATCTTAAAAGGCTACTTTTTATTACAAAGCTTTGTATAGCTCAGACGCAGAGAGTATAGCACAAACACATGAATACTTGTTGCACAGAACTGCTACTATCGTTTTACTTCTCTAATGATCTGTAACCTGCAGTAGATACTCGTCAATAGTAATGTCTTAAAATTAACCAATTCAAATGTGATCAAGATATGTGATATTGGAAGACCATGATCCCCTACAATATTAGCTATCATTAATGCTATCTAAGCATTATCCTCACTTTACTATCAATATCTGCAAACGTGCCACCGATATTGATATAAATATCTCACTAAATTACAAAATTCACGTTCAATTGCACTGTTTCACACGCGTAAATCTATCGGCCACAAAGATGCCAAAAAATATTATACAGTCACGAGTTCTGCGAATTATGAATTGAATCCATAGGACTACAGGCTACTGCTGGATTTAGATCGGTTTCTCTTTTCAAAGGTATCATCAGTGATTGATGGGCGAGTGAGAAATTCGAAACGCTCAAATTTATCTAGAGCAGAGTTGAGATACTGTATCAGACACCCTACAATTATCAAATAATTGAAATAAAATCGTCAATTATTATAATTTTTATCCATAACTATTTTGGTTATACAATCAATCAATTACGATTTTAACGTCCGGTACCTCAACAGAAGGCGATGTCAGGGATGCATACAGAACAACACAGAAACAGGCCTTGAGCAAAACACAAATGTACACAGAGCAAGACACAAATACACGTAGCCTACATTGTCGTAATGCACTCGGTAAGCCATTACGACATAAACACTATAAGCTTACTACACCAATCTAGAGATTCTTGATAGTTAACTAAGCAGTATTAATTGCTTAGAGGCCTATAGACTTTCCTTTTAGCTTCACTTAATTATAAAATGTAGGCCTACAAATGAATTTGTAATAGTTTTGTAACTTCAATTTGTAACTAGTTTTGTAACTAGTTTTGGATTTGAGTTCCATTACGAACTTAATTAATGGAATATTCTGTTTAAGCATTAACTTGATTTAAATTTGTTATCTTAGCTATTCAATTATTTGTTATCTTAGCTATAAACACTGTTCAAATTTAACAGATTTGTTACCTTAGCTTAGTTTGTTAAAATTTGATATTTTAAAATCCCTTATTGCGAGTAGGCTAACTGGCAAAGGTATGTCTATAGGGCCTAGGCTATGTTGATATTTACTGCAAAAAATTGTTTAAATTTCATTTTAGGCCTATATAGACAAAGCTTAGCATTGCAACTATAAAAACGTACATATAATACACATTTAAATGTAATAGGCTACACGAGTAGACCTAATCAGTCCGTGAAACTGCAGTAATAAAGTGAACGCACAAGCACTCGCATATCTTGCAAAATTACACTTATGCGTAACCTTACATCATTTGTTATGCTACAAATCGTCAATTAGAATTAACTAATTAATTATTGTAGTCCAGAGAAATTATAAAAGAATACACCAATCAAGTCTTAAACCTAGAATCATTCACAAACTGTCTCAATGTGTCCCATTCACAACGTCCTAATCTGACATGAACAAGAATGAACAACCAGCTCACGTCTACAAAGCTGCCCAAGTTTTTGTACCATACATGAATATCCATTCTCCACTGTCAATTAATAGGCCATGTACTGTCCTGTGCACCATTTGATGCACCGTTTTGTGTTTCAGAAGCCCATCTAGCAGATTTTCTGTATTTTCTGCTTGTATGCTTTAGTGCACCTATCGCAGACGTGTTTACAACTAAACTGCTCAGTCATCTCCCATTTGAAATGATGAACATCGCAACAGCAAACCAACCAACAGCAACTTGAGATGCAAGATCGGATGTTGCGCTTTTCACGAACAAGGCTTACTTCAGACTCTGAATGTCTGTTGCGCTTAAGACGAGCCATGCTTCCGTCAGATCCAGTGGCTGCAAAATATACAAAACAAAATCAATAACTAGCTGCACAAGATATAAATAACCCTAATAACAATGAAAACAAGTGACAGAAAAATATCCAATGCTAAACAAATTAGGTAAACTATTACTAGTGTATTTTGAATACTAAGAATATATTAAGCAACATAATATTGAAAAGCAGAATAAAAAATATGCAATCTATCTCAATCTCTCACCTTCGGGTGAGCAATTGGACATTGAATCCTTATTGTAATTCTACTAATAGAGTGAAGCATTTGATGCATCATTTTTCATATTGCACATTAAGATAAAGATAAAATGAAACAAAATGATTGATTTAGATAGCTTATTTTTCATACTTTTTCATTTTGAGTCAGCAAATCGCTAAATGGAAATATGGCTTAACAGTTCGTTGAAACTCATTTTAAATGACCTAACACTGATTTACTAGGCTGCTAGAGATTGTGTCAGATGAACGAATAAGCTTATATAAACACTAAATAGCTGAAATATGTTAAACTAACAAAACTTAATTTACTCCATAAGGTTATGTAAGTAAAGATGTAGGCTAAAATGTTAGTAGAATGTCAAAAGTATAACTCAAAGCAAGTAAGGTCACTACCAAGATCTGGACAAAGCACACATTGAAGTATAAATCGGTATTATAATATATTATAATATATAATAATAAATAAATCGGTAATGTCAAACGATAGAAACAATCTGCATACTACAAAGTCTTTGCTTTTCTAATTATTTTCTTACTTAAAATTGAAAGGGGTATGAAATCCAATCAATGATCAATCGTACCTTTTCGATATAAAACACTTACTTTCATTCATGTTCATGTTAAGATCAGTCAGATCGATGACGTCATCCATCGGATGTAGCCAATAGACATCCACACCCGCACACATCTGCTGCCCCCTTAGACCCAGAAAACTTCTATCAGTAACTGGCTCCTCATCAGGGCTAAAGACACCCTGGTGGTTAGCCTTAGGTGCCGCCTGCATATTACACATACCAAATTGAATTCTGGGGTTTCTTTTTAATGCGGAATTAGCAAAGGTAAGTTTGACTTCACTATCCAAAGATACTGTCAGAGATCGACCAGGTTGGGAGCGAAACCCATGGCCTCCTGCTTATCAGGAAAGTGTGCTACCGACTGAGCCATCAAATTAGGACAAGTAAGTGTCACTTGTGGCCTATATTTCAGTTAACACACAGAATTACATGCAGGTTTCAGAATTAATTATGACTGATTTTTGATATGGTACTTAGTGTGATATGATAATTAGATTAAAATAATTAATAGACGGGCCTATGCCTTTAGATTCAAGATAGTTCACAAAGTAATTTTTAGAAGTTTAGATTGATTAATATCCTTTATGAATTTAGGGTGCCCTATGTTATTGTTCTCATTATTTGGTGAAAAGCCAGGATTCGTTTCGGAATTCGGCTAGATTGAGCAGTTGTTCAGAGCGTGTTATGTGCATCAGCTGCCACTCCTAGATCTAGGCCCCTGATATCGTCGTCAAATAATCAAACGGACGTTAAATTCGTATTGATTGAACACAAAAATTAATTAAGGGCTAAATAATCATGAATATATATATATATAGTCATATAATCATACTTTATCGTAATGGGAAGCCTGTCTAGGCAGCATGGCTTCTGCCGCATTCAATTTTGAAACATAGCAGAGTGTCCCCAAATCTGTCTGACTTTTTATGATTTGTAGATTCTGCAACAACAACAAATTAATTCGTAATCATGATATAGCCTACTGTAAAGTGATACCGTAGCAACAATATTCGTCGGAAATTTTCACGGAAAGTTTGATCAACATTAAGCGAAGCCATCTAGGTATTACTTATTAGTTCTAATAATTGAATATCCCTTAGTTTGATGTTGAAAAAAAATTTATATTGTTATACATGTAATTTTTATTTTGTAATTCATGGAAAAATATCATGACTTGCTAACTGCGTTTGAGTGGGCCAGCCAGAAGTGCATGAGCTGGTGCATGTGCATCTGCTGCGCATGTGCTGTTGGAGACGTCCCTGATATCGACGTCAGATGATGAAACCGACGTTAAACCAATATTTGTTGATTGATTAAAGATTATGAAACCCAGGACACTGTATACAGTAGCCTACTCTATGCATCGCCACGTCAATCTTATAAACAACATTAATGTGCATAACGCTGCAGCATTAATTAATTGTAAGCCGATAAGGGCTGTCTTAATTACTTGACCACAGCAAACATGTCTCGGTAGTTTCTGTCTAAAATAGATAGACGACGACGTATAATGGGCAGGATAATTGTGTCGCCTGTCGACGTTGTGACATTATTCACTTATTGAGGGTTATGAAGAATTAAATATTTTTAAACACAATGTCATTCATTTGAGGTTAACAATAAATCTATAATATTTCTACTAGTGTAAAACTGTTATTTTATCACACCGTCGCGGGCCACTGGGCCACTTTCAAAACCTCGGCGGGCCAATTTTGGCCCGCCAAAACCTTGGCGGGCCATTGCGTGGGAAACACTGACCTAAGACAACAGTTTGGTTATCAGTTGCCTTGAAGTCCAGTGCATACAGTATTTCACATCGGCGAAAGTGATTGAATTGTCCTGGGTTTGGGCCCACCAGGTCAGTTTACAAATAAGGAAGCCAACACTACTCCAAGTTAGAAGGTAAGCTACGTTCTTTAAAATAGGGCTACATCAGGCCTACATCAAGCAAAATTCAGGTCACAATACAAACACTTATTTCAATAGGATTTAAATTCCTTGCTCATACTCGGCGGTCTGTAGTAGACTGCCGGTGCTTTGTGGAGTAAGGCTGTAATAAGCTTAACCCCAATTTTTGTGACGGTAGTGCTCGATTGTGTTGAGCCGTCTCGAGGAGAAGCACATTGTACTTCTGAACATTGACGTTAAACCCATTCAAACCTACATACCTGATTAAAACTCTAATTTAATTTTAATAGCACATCACAAGTTTATGTATGCTTTATAGACTACGCTAAAGCATTTGACAAAGTGCGACATGAAGATCTCATGGATATCCTGCAAGATCTAGATCTCGATGGAAAAGACATA
>JAQFZF010001066.1:0-15032 GCA_034695365.1 Enchytraeus norvegicus | reverse complement strand
CTTGAGAGAGCAGATCTTCATAGATGTTCACAGGTAGGACTTCATTGTAACTGCTGCAGGTGACTTGAAAGTCACTCATCAATATTATTCCATAATCAGCAGCAATTATTCCTCTACTGACATCAAGTTTGTACAAAAGAAGCTTGTGAGATACTGCACACAAAACCATCAGGTAATGTTTCCATGTTTAGTTCTGCAGCACATCTAGTGTACAACATTGAGTAGCATCTATAGCAAGACATGCTTCACAGAGTTCATTTGTTCTTTCATTAGCAGCATCTGTTGTCTGTGTAGAAGTTCCAACAGGAGCAGACCGTGGCAGAGTTGAACGTTGTTAGAGAGCAGATCCTTTCAGACACAAGTTGTGAGTTTCTAAAGGAGACTGTGAGAAGTTACATCCTTTATTGCAGCATGCTTGGCATATCTACAGCTACAGCCACAGGCTGCACACTTATACACCATGACTCACTAGGCCTATATATTGCGCATACACTTCAAATAACTGTTACTCCGGCCCTGATTCTGGCTACTTTCATATGATCCTATATATTGCATTCTGGATGCATTCCTAGTAATTTCCTACCTGAGCGCACTGTAGGCCAATATTTTACATACGTGTTGTTGTATTTTCATGTGACACTATGTACTGCAAATTGTTTGTCCCTTTTCGAAGTAGTGTAGCCCTGTACATAACATTAACCTATGTGATATTTCCATGTAAGCCTTCAATATCGATATTTTAAAATATTTATTATATTGCTCAATGTACTGCTTCAGGTGTGACGGGTTTAAGTAGATCGTCAGATAAATCAGATCCTGGACAACGTGACAAATGTTCTCGGTGCGAGAAAACTTTCATCAGACCAGATCAGTAGAAGCGATGTATAGGGTGTAAACACTTGAGTGATGGTCAGTTTCAGTTTCATCGTACGCAGTGTGATAAAACTTTCAGCAGCTCATATTACTTGAATAGTCACATACAACGTAGGCTATACATATGAACAACAGGCAGCATTGTTGTACTCAATGTGAGAAATCATTTTCCATTAAATCAGAGCTCACTAGGCACATCAAGCTCGTGCAATATAAATGTGATAAGTGTGATTAGGCTACTGTTCTACGTACAGACATTTGGAGAAGAGACCTCACAAGTGTTCACACTGTGATTACTGATGCTCATAAAAATTTCATCTAGCGCAGCACATAAAGTCAGTAAGCAAATGTGAAAAAACCTTTGAATACTCAACTTGTGGTAAGAAATTCTCAGTACGACGTAGTCTTAATATCCACTTTAGATCAGTTCATTGTGGATAGAAACCTTATTCTTGTTATCAGTGTGAGTATAAATGTTCAGTTAAGGGCACTCTTGCACATCATCGGAGTGTTGTTCACGATGGAGTAAAACCTTTGGCTGCGCTCAGTGTGATTACAAAAGTTCAAGGAAGTGTGATTTCAAGAAGCATTGGATAACTGTGCACTATAAACTGAAACGGCATGTTTGTTCAGATTGTGGTAAAACGTTCTTGTACAAGGGTAGTCTCGATGTTCATGTTGTTAATCATAGAAATTAAAAGCTATATATAGACGTTTGTAGATGTTCAAAAATCGATTCTAAAAATTTGGATATATTAATAGTTAATTTCAACAGGGCAAATTTGATAGGATTCTTCGATTTTCCAAATATTGCTCCGAATATAGAGCTATAACAAAACTTCAAATGTCGATCCACTAGGGCGACAGAAGCCAGTTTAATGTTGTCTAAATTTGTCTATTCGGCTACTCTGGTTACCCATATATGTAGCTTTTCCTGGACTGGCACAGAATATCTTCAGAGTGACCACAAGACTGTATGTTGAGATAGTGAAATCATATTCATGTTCTGTTTGCGGTTAAAGAAGTTCTGAATTATGGCCAATATCATTAAGCATATTAAGTTGTGTACAATCCAACTGGGGCATTCTCTGACCCAGTTGCCCTCAACGCACGGAAGCCGATTGCTTTATGGTGCTTTATTTGCAATGATTATAATTATAACCATATCATTGCTAATGATGCAATAAAGCAAGTAAATAACACTTAAATTTCAGTTAATTAATTAATTTAATAAGTAAATAAGAATTTAGGCAAATTTGATAGAATGAGGTACTAGTTCCACAAATCCTATAATTGCTAGAGTACGGTCATGTTGTTGCTCACCCAGAATGCCAGCCGTGGTGCTGACACCCTCTATCCTCTCATTGAGAGGGGTGCAGGGCTCACCCTCAGGCTTCAGACAGCTATGCCGCCTCGCAGGGTTAGCTGTTGTTGTTGCCCTCCCGAGGATTAGCCGTCGTACTGACCTCCTCTATCTTCGTCCTTGGGAGCGCTCCTCCAGGGCTCGTCGCCAGGTATCCAGCAGGGTTAGCTCCACAATTTGAGTGTGAAGTGTTGAGCCCGGATACAGCAACCCCACCGAACACGACACAAGCTACCCTCGGCCTGTGGAGACCCCGCTGTGGTAAGCCCCCCCCCCCCAAGACAGGAGATAGGCTCCTGCTGTTGCAGGAGCAGGACAATACGATACAAACTGTAATCCAGGCTCCGCTGGATCAGCACACAAACAGCTACATACAATGGACCTGCCGTTAGGCAGTGCACAGATTGAGAGAGAGAGAGAAAGACGGAAAGAGGAAGAGAGAGATTGACCGAATAATCTCTAAATTATAGAAAACAAAATGCATTGTATGCCTCACTCTGTATGCGCAAAAGTCGTATTGCGATCGGAATCAGTGAAAAATTAATCTGATTATCCAGAATCGGTAAAAGTGAGCCAGTATGATTAAAGGTTTAAGTAGAATTTAACATCATTTACAAGGCCTAACAGCTACCACAGTGACGGGTGAACCATGGGCTTTGAACTGTGAACCAATGGACACGGAGTCGAAGTACTCTCTACAGATCAATCAATGGCACATTGTTACATCACGCTAAGGCCGACGGGGATTTAGTGAAGCGGTTAGCGTGCTTCACTCGGGATCGAGTGATGGCTCGAGGAGTGGGAACGATTCCCAGCTCAGCCGACAAAATATCCCCGGCACCCTTGGGCACGTGTGCATATCGGTGCCTGGAAAATAGAAGGCCAATCGTGTATATGCGCTGGTCGCTTGAAGCACCAACAAAGGCACGATTTATCATGGACTGATTAAGAATAAAAAAAACTGCAACTATGCAAGGAAACTAACGTGTGCGTTCTGTCACATTTCGAAAATAGACGAAAAAAAGGTTAAATGAAAAGTTATCAAATAGAATTGTAATGTCAGAATACAATCCATTAAAAGTTATTAAATTGAATTATAATGTCAGAATACAATTCATTAAAAGTTATAAAATTGAATTACTATGTCAGAATACAGTCCATTTAAAAGTCTCTCACATACAGCTATAACAGGGGTTCTCACACATTTTTTGTAAAGGGCAATTTTTTTTGGGACCATCCTTCGCGGGCATCAGAGGCGGAGTCAAATTTTAGTCCAGGGGCACAGTGGCCGTGCCATCCCAAAAATAATCTGGGGGCTACGTTTATTGCCTTGGATTGCTGTTATTGGACTGGTTTATGCCTTTACATATGCGATATTGCAAGTTGAAACCGCGCTTTTAATGTGTAAAAATCTGCAGGCCACGATAAAAACTGGTGGGTCACGGGAAACCTGGGGGGGGGACATGGACCCCCGGCCCCGGTCTAGAACCGCCACGTACTGCAGGGGCATTGGATGGAATATTAGGGGAGAGCGGGCGAGGGGGACACTGTCACACTAAGGACGATACTTACCAAAAATAAAAGAAATAAACGGAGGGGGGATCGATGTAGCAACGAATGAAAATTAAATGACGGGGGGGGGATCAAATTCAAGAGAATTTCACTTACGACGCAAATTGTAATTTCAATATTTAAATGGAAACCAACTTAATTCTTTTAATAGACAAGTAGGGCCTACTTAGTACTGATCGTAAATAAAATAACATGTACAAATTAGAATAGCAATTAATTGCACACAATCAACGAGGATTTAACGTCCAGTTTCTCGATCGAGGGCGATGTAAGGGACGTCTTAAGCAGACTTTTATTTTACAAATTTAATGCCTGTTCAAAATTATTAGGCCTAAAATCCTAAATTAAACTTTATTTTAGTCTAAGACTCTACTCTCTGATCACATAGTTATGAGATACATTTATCTAATAATCATCTAATTCTAACTTACTAAAGCCAGGTTTTTTAAACTCGTAGTCCATTTGTGTGATTATGATATAAAATAATTAATCGTTAACATGTCTCATTAATCATAAACTGTCCATCGATACTCTTTCATAACTGCAATTCTTAGTCCTTGTTAAATGGGAAGGCTGTGAAACTGCACTGTACAGCATAATTTGTCAATGTCTGGTACCAACTTAGTAGTAGGGCATCGGCGTCGCCGCCTCTGAGGCAGGGGAGGCAAATGCCTCCTCGCTTTTTGACTTTAATGTTAATTGCCTCCCCACTTTCTGGTATCACTTACATTTTGCCACTACCGCGAAAAAATGGGGTTCGGTTGTTTCAACTTCAAGCAACCCACTCTCATAAAAATGGCATCGAATTCGTCCAGATCAGGTAACTTCTTAAATAAGGAGTGGGCGGGGGGTGGAGGTTGTGAATTACAGTAGTAGTTGCCAGTCATGTGTCGTGCAATGACATGTATTAATTCTTATTAAGACTATAATACTAATGCCTCCCAACTTTTAATGCTCAATGTTAAACTCCGCCGCAATTTTCAAAACCTGGCGACGCCTATGTAGTAGGGAGGGTCATTAGGGAACCCAAGTGCAGGTCAGTGAGTAGAGATCTGTTACCGTGTTTGTTTAACTTCATGGCAGAAAATGACTGCTCACAGCGATAGGTACTGCCAAAGTGCCATAGATAGCATAGAGCAAACTGACAAGAGTTTTTTGAATAGGTCACGAGGCACAAAACGCCAGAATGTTATGTCGGCCACAGTTGGAAGTTGGAAGCGGTGGCATCTGCTTTCGCGGCCACTATTAGACCTAATGTTAATGATTTTCCGCCAATACCGTAATAAACTGTTGTTTTTGAGTAATTTTCTCCTCATGAAGGCGGGCAATTGTAAATGGTCAGGCGGGCAAATTCTTGCTTGCGGGCAGCGTTATGAGAACCCCTGAGCTATAACTAACCTTAGAAACCTGAAAAATGAACTCAATCAATTGTACTAAGTAAAATTGTCCTGTACATGTTGATTTACTTCACTATAGTGTCTGTGGCTCGATGGTTAGCGCATCGGCTAGCTTTGTCAAATTTTGAACATGAGATCCTGATTTCGATTCCCGGTCGAGTCAATCAGAGAGTGAAATCTCGGATGTACAACGGGCCAACCAAGCCCACCATCCTTTTGTGGTTCACTTAATTTGAAGCATTTAGTACGTAGTAGGTGACTACTTCAGAAGATTCCAAAAGTACCTCAGGCATATGATCCAAATATAATCAAATTGGATCGTGAAGGGTTTGGATCTCGACCTTACCATCAGAGTAATGAGTTTGTCATCTTTGTGCTGCAATCGCTCGGAATAGGGATCAGCTATAATAAAATAATTTTTAGTTTGAAATAATATATTTTAATTTAATTCATGACGCTCTTATTATTTTTTGCACACAAGGTGTCCTGCTCGATGACCGGAAAGTCCCTCAGGAAACCTTAAAAGCACTAACTTTTAACTTAACATTAAGTACTTTGCTTTCTAACTGTTATTTATAAATATATGCTATTGTTTACTGAAAATGTGTGTATAATGCAATATTGTGATTTTTAAATAAAATAACTAACTAACTAACTAGCTCTGCTCCCACGTTTGGTAACAAATATGGCACACCATCTTTACATCTATGGTGTGACATAATCTAATTCAAACTTAATCAAATAACAGTAGACTCCAAAAGTATATAGATTGTTCAAGTATGAAATAACTAAACATAATTTTATGTATGTCTAAATCCTTTGAGTAAATTTTTGTGTCAATTATCAATATTTAATTTTTCAGTTTAACGAACCAATAAATTAAAATAATATATGCACTACAGGTAGGGGCATCAACAATAACTTCCTAGCGAAATCTTAATAACTTCATCAAAACCAAGATTTGCTAAAAATATTTTTTAAAGTCTTTCTATAGGCTATAATGACATATCTAACCTCCAAATTTGGTTAAATAATATTTATTTTTAAAAAGTTACATAATTTCTATGAAAAATAAAATAAAATAAATTAACCAAGCTTATTGTTGTTGTTGCCCACCCAAAGATCAGCCGTGGTGCTGAGCCCTTCCATCTTCGTCCTTGGCAGCGCTCCTCCAGGGCTCGCCGCCAGGTATCCAGCAGCTCTGCCACCGCTTCGCAGGGATTGTTCCACAATTCCATTCTGAGAATTCGTATACTTATAGCTATAAATGTATCGGCTTATTTATGACCGGTAGTGCACATTTATTATTACAAACTTCAGGGTGTGCTAAAAGTGAAACGGGTGCCCACTTGTTGTTGTCAAGATCATACATTAATATCGATATATCATATAAAACAATCTTATTTATTTTTATTTATTCTGAGGAGCCTATTTGATATTTTAAAAAATTATTTAAAACTGTAGTATTTTAATACTTAACTACACCGTGTCTTTTATAAGTGAGCCGCCTGTTATGTTTTACAATTAAATCGTAACTACTGCTTCGATACATGTGAAATTTGCCTGTCATTGAGAATGACCAATTCTACCACATACTGTGAAATTTCATCCTGATATCTTTAGATACAAAAAAATTATTGATATATTAGGAGGACTGGGGTCCATGACCAGTTTACCAGTATTGAATCATATGACGTCATTTGACTGATGTTAACTAAATTGTAATCTGTGAACCGATTCCGGTGAAAATTTCAGCCATAGTAGAACAATCAATTCTATCCGACATAACCAAATTTCGAAAGCATATGTTTCAAAACAAATAAGTAATATTGATATTTCAGTATGATAGGGGTTGACAAATTATTCAGATTCAGAACGTCATGCAATGTTAAATAAAACATGTTTTTTTCAATGTTTTTCTACCGGCATAAAGCCGAAGTTAACGTCAGTTTATCTCTCGGAAGGGATATCAGTGACGCATACGCATATATCAATAACTTATTTGTTTTGAAAGATATTCTTTCAAAACTTGGTGACATTGGATAGAGTTAATTGTTCTACTCTACCGAAAATTTTCACAGGAATCGGTTCTCAGATTACAATTTAGGTAAGTGGAACCAGATGATGTCACATAATTCAATACTGGTAAATTGGTCATGGACCCCTGTCATTCTAAAATATCAATAACTTTTTGTTTCTAGAGATATTGAAATGAAATTTTACAGAATATGGTAGAATTGGTCCTTCTCTATGACAGGCAAATTTCACAGAGATCGAAGCAATAGCTACGATTTAATTGTAAAATATTACAGGCGGCTCATTTATAAAAGACACGGTGTATAGTGAGTAGAAGGTTGACCCATACAAAGATGGCTTCGCTATCTGAGCCGATCTCAGCAGCCAATAAATGCACAGTATTTCAAAATATCCGTTAAGTCTTGAATAGAGATATTGGAGTAAGTGTTGTCTGTATTTGTATACATTGAAAGAGGGATATTGAGCCAAGCTTATTCAACAATCAAAGTCATCCATTTCTCTCTTAACTGAAATTTGGCCCTAAAAAGGGCCGTTTGTTGCTGTTGCCGATTCTATTTCAGTAGGTGTTGAAAGTGACCGCCATAAGTTCGAATGCACGCCTATAGCCTCTTCCTGAATGCTAGTACAGCCAGGTCGACAGCTTCTTGTGGCAAGTCTTCCCGGATTGCTACAGCACAGTCTTGAGTTCAACCTTGTTGGTTAGTTTTGGAGTGAACACTTAGTACTGCTCAAACATATCGCTCCAGACAAGGTCAGGTCAGTTGGTGGCCACTCATTCCTTAAGACGAACTCCGGACTATGATGCTCTCGATCCGTTCTTGTGCCACCAATATTTGCATAAGCATTGTTAATTTGTTTTTGCTGATATTTTCATAGGCACTCTGTAAATTTGCTAATAATAATAATAATTAGACCACACTTAGTGGTTAGATGTCAAATGATCTCCAAAAGAAAGCCTGAAAATATATTGACAAAATCTTGAGTTTTGATGAAGTTATTGAGATTTCGTTGGAAGGTTCATTTTCATTCCCCACCCTGGATAGTCTACTAATAGATACAACTTTGACTGTCTATGCGTATTCCGGATGTTATATGGCCTATCAATAAATCAATCAAGGAGAATTTAACGTCCGGTTCCTCACCTGAAGGCCATTTCATGGACGTCAACTATTCGATAAATCAAGCAAGAAGGGTTTAACGTCCGGTTCCTCAGCCGAAATATCAGGGACGTCTACCATTACACTATAACCATTGTGCTGAGTTTGGACATGCTCCCTGACGTATGTTGTCGTAGAGAAAGTCTTGCTGCACACGGGACACGAGTGTGGTCTCTCTTTCAGATGAACGGCACTTATGTGTTTGGCCAGAGCGCCCTTGGCTGAGAAGCTTCTTCCACATTCTGAACACGAATGAGGCTTGATACCTCTGTGTACAGCATTAATGTGTCTCTTTAGATCAGACTTCCCAGCAAATTCTTTACCGCATTCAAAACAAGAAAAAGATTTCAGCTGATCATGAACAGCCGTGTAATGTCGTGTGAGGCAGCCCTGCGTTGAACTCTTGTACTCGCAGACCGAGCAGGCAAATTCTTTCACTCCACCATGATGAGCGGATTTCTTATGCTTCAATAGATAACCTTTCTCAGAACATTTATAATCGCACTGATCACACGTATAAGGCTTCTCCTCGCTATGAATCACTCTCCAGTGCCGATCACGGGTACTTCGGTCAGAGAATTTCCTATCACAGGAAGAACATTCGAATGGTTTCTCGCCATTATGGACGACTCGGATATGGCCGGCTAGAGAAAATTTAAGAGAAAAGCATGAATCACATTGCGGACACTTGTGGGGTCTATCATCTGCATGTACAGCAGCGACGTGTCGCTTGAGATGTTGAATGTACACCGACCAGTAATCACACAGATCACACTCGAACTTGTTATCTCCATGCGCGAGCTTGATGTGCTGATTGAGATCAGATTTAACGCTGAATGATTTCTCACACAGAGGACAACCAAATTGTCGTCCATTGTGATGTACACGCTCTATGTGACGTTTGAGGTATCTCAAGTTGTCGAAGTCTTTCATACAGAGAGGACAGCGGGTGTGCTGAGAAGTGTCGTCCATGGGTTGACTAGCACTGATCAGCCCTGAAATAATTGGTAGAAACAAATATACCATACAACAAAATGGTATTTATAGTGCCTCTGTAAACTATGTACATGTACCTCAAAGGTGCTTTTAGAAACAGTGATGGGAAATGCATTCGAGCCTGTCAAAAGTAACACACGGTCTGGCAAAGCCTACACAGAGCTGAAATTTGAGTGACAAATTAATCAAGTATACAGAAGTCATGGTCCATACCAATCTCTGAAGTACTCAGGTACTTCACTGCAGTGCCTGAATTAGTCAGCTCTTGCTAAACACATGCGGCTCTGTTGATTTGTCTATTCTCAATATAACTGTACAGTAACTTATCGGTCATGCATGTAGCCATGCTCACAAAATTACATATTTACCTCCCCTCGATCTGCATTTCTCAAATTTTGCATCACCATTAAGGACCACTGTATATCATTTAAAATTATTGTACATCTTTGACGTCCATTAAAAACATTGAACATCATTTATGACCTTTGTACATCATTAAAGATCATTGTACATCATTAAAGACCATTGTAAGTCATTTAAGACCATAGTACAACAATTAAGAAAATTGTAAGTCATTTACGATCATTGTGCATCTTTTAAGACCAATGTAGACCTACATCATTTGAGACCATTGTCCATCAATTAATACTGTTTGGAAGTCATGTTATGAGAAAAAAAGAAATAGAAAGCATAAGCAGAATCATGTAAGGAAAGATTTGCACAGGAAGACAAAGAATTACCTATACAAGGAGTCTCAGTAATTGGACGAACGCAGAAGAAGAAGAAATGATCAGAGGGGAAATGATCTGGGGGGGGGGATGTGACGACATCAGTCACATCAGTATTCTGCCTCAAATGCAAGTGACTCAGGATCATATCCCAGGTCAGTCCACAAGAAAAATAAGAAATCCCAGGGTGTTAGGAAGATTATTTGAATATCTATGCTGGCTGTCCCTGTGCACTATCTAAAAGAAAAGAAAGATATTCAGGAGCGCAGAGTAGTAAAAAAATTAATACAAAAATTAAAAATTACTCCATCTGGTGAAAATGTCAAACGTTTGCAATTGTCACGCGTAAAGAAATATAAGACGAAATAAAAACCGAGAGAGAGACAGAGAAAGAGAGAGAGAGAGAACTATATAAACTCATGAGTGTCAACGTCAGAAAATGGTAGGATAGTTGAATGAAGAAAAAGTCCATCATTTCAGACCATTGTCCATCATTTAATACATTGTGTATCATTCACTAATACACAAAGTTTTGATATACCAAAAACACATTTCTGTTTAATACTTTTTGCTAATTCTTTGTGGACTCGCAATGCTATCAGAAGCCTTCAAATTACTCAAAAGGTAGAACCCTTCGTTCTTATTTTGTTCCAATGTAATTTAATGGGGCACTCCACAATATGAAAGACCCAACAAAAAAGGGGAAAAGAGTCAAAAGTCTAGAATAATACTGCCAGGTTTATATTAGAATAATTAATTTTAAGTGACCTATGTTTATTTTAATTCAGTGTATAAAGCAAATACAAGAAAAATCATAAGTAATGTACAATAAAATATTTATTATAAGGATTATAGAAATTAATGCCGATTTAATTAATTTTAGACATTACTTAACCAAATAAGCAAACTATATCTAATATGAAAGATATAAAACAATAGGTCATTATGAGTCAAACCTCCTACAGTGTCTTCACCAGCATCAGCTGACTGCATCAACACACCGTTCTCAGGTCTGGAACATCCTGTGAGTAGATGAGCAAACTCTGCACCATCACAGGATTCACTACTCGTGTCGTTGCATGACATATCACTTCGCTCTGACGAATATTCTTGCTTTATGTTTTGTGTATGGGAATTACCTTCACTGGAATTTTCATGGAAGTTAATTGTAGTAGATTGTTGTGAAGATCCCTCACCAAAAGGATTGTAATTTATATCAGAATATTTGTTAGCATCATACGGAACTGGTGATTCACTTTCACATCCGACTGATATACCATTTTCACTTTTAAATACACCGTCCCCTATATCTTCAGCCATTGATTGTGCTGCCACACAACTGCTGAACTTTGCATGATAGCGACGCAGCAGGTCTGTGAGTTCTTCATTATCATTTGATTCATTGTTCGTGTCAGCCAATAAAGTTTTGCTTTGCTCGACAAGACACTCATCCTCAGTATTTTGTAAACCAGAATTATCTTTGTTAAGTGATATATTTGATCCAGTGGAATGATGCGAGTACGATTCTCCACATTGATTGTAACTCATATCAGCAAACTCTTCTACTTCACGTTTTATTCTTGAGCTGCCGTCACATCCTCCTGATAAACTGTTCTCACCTATAGACGATTGATCCATCAGAGTTGTTTCATCCATTGCACTACCCATCACAGGATCACATAAAGGTTTAAGGTCTTGATGTACAGTTACAATATGTTTCCTGAGGTTGAACCCAGAACTAAACGCTTTATCACAAGCAGAACAAGGATAGGGTCTCAGTCCCTCATGCTTTGATTTCTTGTGATGTTCTAAGTGGTCTCTCCGTGAACATTTAAACTTGCACTGATCGCAAGAAAAAGGTTTTTCTCCGCAATGAACTGACCTAAAGTGACGATCGTGATTTTGAGAAGTTGAGAATTTCTTATCACATACTGAGCATTCAAAAGATTTCACATCCATGTGAACAATCCTCACGTGTTCCTTGAGATTGCTTCTCTTTGAGAAACAGGAATCACACTGTGAACACTTATGAGGTTTCTCCTTGAGATGTACAGCAGAGATGTGGTACTGTAGATGACTGCTGCGTATAGAACTGAAGTCACATATATCGCACTCGTACGTCTTGTCACCATGAACCTGTTTGATGTGATCTCTGAGATCTGATTTCATATCAAATGTTTTCTCACACTCCACACAACAATGCTTTCTGTCACTGTGATGAAAGAGCTTTGTGTGTTTCTTTAAGCCTCTCAAAGTACTGAAGTTCTTCTCACACAGAAAACATGTGTTGTACTGAGAACTGCTGTCTGGTGGTTGACTATTAGAAGACACACCTGAGAGTCAAACACACAAAATGTTATTCACGATATTGTATTGTACCAACTGATCCAATAGACATATAGACAATGGGATAGAAGTAAACATACATGTACAGAACAAGTGATAGCCTACAATACAACTTATTATATTCGTGTCCGAACAATCAGCGATATGTCATAGCCGTAAATACTGACATAGCCATACATCTTTGTCATAGCCGTAAATATTGTCATAGACGCTATGTCATGTCCGAAGGCGATGTCAGAGAAGATATACGCCAGACCTGGTAACCAATCTTCTGTAGCAGCTGCATACTATGTACTAGTTGGTACCAATTTACCGACCCATGAAGGGCTGGAGCGCTTGGTTGGCCCATACATGTCAGAGATTTTACTCTCTATCTGACTCTTCCGGGAAACGAAACCTGAACCTTCGGTGCAAACCAAGCGACTGCTCATCACATGTTACGGTGATATGCTTATAAATTAACATAGTAGGCCTACTTCTGCTAATTAATTTGCAAAATAAATAAGAAATTAATGGCTTCCTTTGAGTGAATCAGTTGGCGTAGTATATGCTGTCTGATATTGTTGTCAGAACAATATCGGGCAATATTAGCAACGTTAAATTTCTATTGTCTTTAGGGATGTTAAACAAAAACTGATAATGGATTACTGGTTTTATACAATTGAAAACCAGTTTGATTAAAAAATCCGATATTAACTTCACTAATTGTATTGTATTATTTTGTACTGATTTTTCCATCAGTCGACAGCTCTTTCTTAAACTCGTGCAGTACCATAATTTTTGTACACGTTGTGTGAGGGTCATAGTAGGAGTTGTTGGGGTTAAAAGGCTATTGGTACAGGGCTACTACAAGTACATGTGTTGGGGAGTGCTGACTCTTGATGTTTCATAATTTAGCTGGCTGTTGCCGCTGTTCGGCCCATGATATGTAAAGTTTAGCTGATCTTAACACTGAATTGGCCGAGTCAATGGCGCAGCTAGTTAAGCATCTGAATCGTGTTCCATGGGCTCTTGGTTGGAAACGCAGGGATCAAGCGTCTCCTGCATTGGCGAAGACTAGGCCTCAATTATGGGGGACCAAAATCTTGCTAATCTTTTAACACTTTTTAGAATATTACAATAATTGCACAAGGTGTCATTTCAACTAAATTTCACACACAACTTATGACCATTTCAAGGTCTCAATTGTAATTAGTTATCATCATGCTAATATTTCCAGTGTCATAAATATGTATATGTTTGGAAAACAAAAGATACTCTCTCTCCCCTCCCAACAACTCAAACTGACTTTGGGGGACTTCTTCCTAGTCTGCCACCGAGTTTCCATCCATGGCATCTCGGATGTGAAACTGACGCTTATTTCGGCTTAGCCTTTAGCATAAAGATATATAGAACCATAAATTAAGATTTATTATTTTTTCCATAATGTAAAACCTATTCAGGATATGATGGCAGCTGTCAAAATGATAAATCAATAAATCAAACCTTTCACAGTTCCCACATCATCATCTGCTGACTGTGTCATGACATCACCCTCGGCTGTAGGATAACATCCTTGTAGTAGATCTGTAAACTCTTCACCATCAGACATTTCACTGCTCGAGTCGTCCATGAAGAATCACTTTGCTTTGATATAGTCAATTTTATTATTCAATTCCTTTGATGTTTAATTAGTCTTCTGCTTTTGGTGTTCACAGGAATCAATGGTATCAACATTTGACAATGCAGCATTTAAAGTAGTAATTCATATTAGTGCAATCATCTTCTTCATATCTAATGATACTTTTTCAAGGTTCGGTGTTTTTCAAATAGATGAAAACATGCCAAAAAATATAATAAATTAGCTGGAAGCAGTATTCATTTTAATTTCCAGTTGATATAGATTATTTAAAGGCTAAAGCCGGATTTAACGTCAGTTTCATCTCTCGAAAGGTATATTAGTGACAGGTGATCCTTGGATTCGAACCCCACACATACTGATCCGCAGACGAAAACCTAGTCGATCGTGCCACTGGCTCCTGCCAGTGGCATGATCATAATATTTATCATCATTATTTATCATCATTATTTATTTGGGTAGATCAATGTAATTTCTGAGGTACCGCAGGGTTCGGTCCTCGGACCTCTATTCTTCTTAGTGTTCATTAACGATTTAGATGAGAATTTGATTAATTTGTTATTAAAGTTTGCTGATGATGCTAAGCTATTTGGTAAGGTTGGAAGTGCTGTTAACTCGGATAGTATGCATGGAGATTTAGAGTAGTTGTGTGAGTGGTCCGAAAAATGGGGTTAGACTTTAACGTTGACAAATGTTTACAAGGTCATTCATTTTGGTAGAAACAATCCGAATGCTACCTACACTATAAACAATAGGGAATTAAAAGTTGTTGAAGTTTAAAAGGATTTAGGTGTTATTGTTAATAAGGACCTCAAAGTTGTCAGTCAATGTGTTACAGCTGTTAAAACAGAACAATACGATTTTATTATTTTATTATTTTTTTACCCTGGGTGTAAACAGCCCGGTGGGTTTTATAAAAGCGATTCATTAAGAATGGAATGAATC
>JAQFZF010001065.1:0-15039 GCA_034695365.1 Enchytraeus norvegicus | reverse complement strand
TCGTCGTCGAGCGAGGAAACATACGTTAAAGTTAGATATAACTGCAGCTGGACCGAGCTGAGGAGACCCGTGTTTGAAGCCACACAGGGCGACCCCTCATACATATCTAAGTACGTAAGTACTTAAAATTTTCATCTGCTGTAAACCATTATGGATTGATTTCATTCAATCAGGCATATACAACTGATAGCAGCTGCTATTCCTCCAGGGGTACAGTATCTCTCTGACACAGTTTTTGGTACGAGTAAATATTCATTGATTAATTTATTAATCCCAAAGAGAACATATAAAGAATATGCCTAAGGATTAAAAGGCTAAAGCCGGATTTATCGCTAGCTTCGCGGCCTAACGGCTGCATCAGTGACGGGTGAGGCCGGGGTTTCGTACCGTGAAGCTATTGATTGTCTGACACTATAATATATTATAATTGAGCCAGTGGGGCGGGCGACCACGCTTACGGACTAATGACAATTTTCTCTTGTATGTTATAAATCTCTTAGGATAGGGATCAGCTCCTTGCATACCTTTTATACCTACCATGGAATCCCACTTTAACATTATCAACTGCATGAAAATTTTAATGCGGATTGACTGTGATGGAAGTTTTTAGTGTGTTTAACGTCAAGGTTCTGAAGCTCTTCAAGACGGCTCAACACAATCGAGCAATACCGTCACAAGGATTGGTTTATAGATTGTTACAGCTTCTCTCCACACATTTCAATGCAATTTATCATCTAATGAATATTAGGCTACTTTGCTGGAATTAGAACACGATGCAAGTTTTTATAAATTATTTATGCACCTGAAATCGTAATTACTTTTAAAATGTGGTAAGTGGAAGATAGTCGGTATAATTATTATATATTTTGTTACGAAATGTCACGTTCGGCTATAAAATAGAAATATATTATTTACAACGATTGAGGTCTCTGTTTTTGTAGCTCAAGGGAGAAATAATTATTTTCTGAAGCCGCATGAACGCTAGCTGATTAGATAGCTAATTGAAGTTGACACTTTAATCTACTAATGCAAGTAATTGTGACAAATTGATGAGACTGATTTTAGCGTCTTATATTATTTACTAGCCTACCTCAATCAGTTAGATGCGTAAGAATTTGATAAAATTGGTCATGTTGCTTATATTCAGTGATAGCAAGACCGATCAATTTAGTAATATGTATTCTCTTCTCGCGTTTTGAAAATTTACAGTAGGCCTACTCTTTAATTAACATTTACTTTTGCAATCATCGAATTGTATAACATTAAACTTATTGTGAGATCTTCTACATAATCCTTGCAGTAAATTTAATTTTTTTAAACTTTTTTCTTTATTTATATCACATAAAACACAAACATCTGATAAGAGTAGCACATTAAGGTAACAATAAAAATGTCACCATCAAAAAGTTGTATGACTCTGTAAGATTACACAATAATAATTATATAAACAAATATGGGTTTACTTTGTAAGCAGAGATAGTGCATTTGAAAACATAAATATGTCAAGAAACAAAAAGACAATGTTACAGCTGAAAGTAGACGGACACGTGTAGTAAAGTGTAAACCGTCAGAATAATACGTTTCACACTTTTTCACTAACCATTGAGGTACGATAATATTAGAGCGCCAAGTTTCAATCAACGCTGATGTAATGATGCTGTAAGCTGATGAGATGTTGGTCCTGAGATAATAAACCTGGCGAAACGAAACTGGCAATAAATGATATATATGACCTCTACACACGAGACTAATCTTTCTCCATCACACGAGCCGCCCTTCAATCGACTCATCTTCTGCCGTCCTTTTCCACCAACACCCACTGCGGATTCAACCTGATTTCCGAGGGGGGGGGACTGGAGTTGGGGGGACGGGGTGAATTAAATGAAGAGAGAACAAATAGAGAAAGAAAGATGAGTAGTCGGGCATTATTCCTCATTCAATAATTAATTGTTCATGATTACGGGCGTTAAATCCTCATGGACTGATTGATTGAGTGGTCATCAATTATTCAATGATGACATAACATTCGGGTCCTCTCCCGAACGCGATATCAGAGACGTCCCAATGGGAGTATGCAACTACAAAAATTCTCAAACCATCTGAGCAAACCAGGATATGATTCAGCATAAATTATATCATTTTAACCAAATCCATGACTATTAATTTTTAATAAGTCATTCTTTTTACTCCCAGGTGGGGGGTGCGATCGCTGTCTCCGTCCGAACCTGCCACTGCCCCCCCCCCCCACATTACAGTACAAACCACGGACCATGTGTAAAGATAGATTACAGGGCTCTAGAGACACTTCCTGACGTCATGATTACGGACTATGACGATTATATAGGATGGAGAATTTGTCAAACTTTTGATCGAAAGTCAATCAATCACTCAACGTGTGATTTCCACTTTCAAAATCAATCAAGGTTACACTTCCATTTCGATTTATCGATCCATCAACCCGCTCTCAAAGTCCGTTTCACAAAAATTCATGATTGCTCTAATAGAACTTAATATAAACATCTGGGTCTTTTTTAGCAGCTTAATAATAATAATAATAAAGGTTTAACGTCCGTTTCCTCATCCAAGGATGATGTCTCACCAGCACATATCTCAGCAAACCCGTTCACCCTAAACGGGTTTTTAGAAACACTAGCTGAAGAGAAAACGAGATCCTAAACGGTGCCGGTTAGTATAACAGTGTGATCAATGTAGTATATCCAAAGAGGAAGCTCAAACTGTGAATGATGAAACAAACAAATGTAATGTAGATATACTATTTTGTTTATTCATGACTTTGGGAATTCCATATTTTCTGTGCTTTTATTGGTTGCAGAGACAGGATGCCATCTTTTATCAGAACCACCTTCGAATGGCCATAATTAAGCATTAAAATGTTGCAGTTCTTCAAAAAATATTTTAACTGACAATTACGCTCCATATAATTGAAACAATACACAGGATTGTTATAATAACATATCGAGATTATAATATTTTCTTCTAACAACATGGAGATCCGTTTGATTTTTATCACTCCCTATAGTTTATAATGTGCATTATGCACTACCGGTTATAAACAAGCCCAAGCCTTTGTAGTGATTCGTCATATGACAAATCCCTATTAATTAATCTATTATTAAAAACATGCGCAGAAGAGCTTTATATATTTATAGTATTAGTCTCTTCCTTGATCCGGGAAAGTTGCATGCATAGTTTGTATGTAGTTTTTCGTAAGGACAGACTAACGCAATCACTGAGGAATGCAATGGAAATCAAAAATTGTTTTTCCTTGAACTAAGGCATCATTTTACATGTGGTACAGGTTAATCGAACCCTAACATATAAACTTTTAGGTTGATCGATGTTGAGCTCGTTAATGAGCGAGAATGAATACTTTGTATTAATTTGTGTCTTAGACCTGCCGTCTGGCAAAGTACCTTATAGATAGATAGACTAATTAATTATAGGCTAATCGTGCCTTACTTTATCACAGTAATAACTATAATTTACATAAATCACTTACCAGACTCTCTCAATTGGGTTCCACAATGTTTGGATCTTTCTGGGCTCATAATCGACAATATTACCCCCAGCTGTATATCCCCCTCCAAAATCATCATTTTTCCAGCCGTTGGCCCAAATCCCGACGCCCCCTCCACGTTTTCCAACCCCTCTCCTTCGTTCTCTGTGTTTTGGTATGTGGAAAACTTAGATTTAGGAAGATCATCCTTCACGGAGGAATCGTAATCCGGGCGCAGACATTCTGAATGGAGGATAACGTGACTGGAGTATAGTATTAGCAAGTTTATAGAAAACGAGATTGTGGAATGTGTTTCCATGGTCGATGATGATTTATGGTAATCCTCTTGCGCAACAGGAGTTTAGGATGTTACATGTTGGCTTGATTTATCTGTTACGAGAGTTTGTTATGTTAAACCTTGATAGAAAAAAATTCTAAATTTAGAAAACGTTAGGCGTTACGTAAAATGTTAAATATTTTTTATATTCGAACACAGAATTATCAATAGTTGGAATTTCTAATTTCAATTCGAAAAATGCAACTTGATTCCATAGTGTTGAGCCAAAGCTTATTCATGAGAAATAAAATGCTTAATAGGCTTTAATTTTAACTTATAGATTTCTGAACCGTATGTCGAATTTTCCCGTGTTGGGTCCGGGATATTTGAGAATAGTCCAAACGATAACTGCACGTGTTTCGTAAGAGCGGACTAACACAGATACTGAGGAAGCAATGGAAAACCACCTCAGAAACATATATTTTCCTTGAACAAAGGCATCCTTTTAGGGGTGGAATAAGCAAAGCCTTTGTGATGAAACGGACTTATTGGGTTTGTCGATGGTGTGCTCATTAAAGAGTGAGATAGTTGATTGTGTGTATGAATTTTTGCTTGGACCTACCACTTGCAGAGCACTGGATAGATAGAGAGACGTTGTCTTGTTGAGAGATGAATTCATCTGTAAATCAACTAAAATGCCAGGATAATATTTGAGAAAACAGCAATCTATTTTGGTTGATCGACGTGGTTTTCCTAATATGATCCACAATGAACGCGGTTCATTGGATATTTCAAACTCTCCCAATCTGGATCCGCAATAAGTCCATTTATGAACTATTTTTTATAAATCAAGGAGACTATAAATAGTACAATTATCGTTGAAGATTATTTTTGAACTAGTTATTGCTTACTTGAAATCGGAAAGCAGAATTCTACTATAAATTTTTATTATAATAACGCCTACTTGAAAAGTTTACATTCGTGATATTATGCTCTGATTGGTTCCATCGGGACTTGAATCCCGGATCTACTGAGACGAAGCTCATTAATTTACGGTTACGTCTACAATATCACGTAGGCAGTATCTTTTGAAGTCCTTCACCCATCCTTTAAAGTTTAGACTAAGCTCCTAATCTCAGTATTTCCGTTTGAAATTATGGCCAATAGATTGCAGTCTTCATTCACGCTTAGGTCGTCTATACACTTATGCAGTAGACCATAGCATAATATAGTTCTAACATTATAATTTGTTACTGCCTTATTTGAACTTAACCCTATATCATCCTGCCTTATTTGAACTTAACCCTATATCATCCTGCCTTATTTGAACTTAACCCTATATCATCCTGGCATGATATTGCCTTATTTGAACTTACACGTTTAAGTTATCCTGTTTTACTTTAACATACATTTAACAAAATGTTGTCCTGCAGTACATGTTTATAACCTTATGTCATCCTAACATGCTGATATGCGTATTACTCAGCGCAGTCTTTCACAGATTTTCAGAACTATTTCAAGAAGCATCACAACCAACCTGCTGCAGACTCCAAATCAATACATTGCAGCGTTCCAGCCATATTGACGAACGTGTGGAAAAATATTCCGCATTAAAGGGTCGATTCATAAATACGTCATCGCTGATGACCTATGAAAGTAATTACGAATAGAGAAGCCGAGATAGTGGGGGGTGTAGGGTGGGATGAGGGGGCGGGAAGGGGAGGGGGTGAATGTCACCAGTGCGGCTGACAGGCTAGGTTTGCTCGTAGATTGATTGGTTCAGTGTGGAATTATGGATGGGAAAATATTTTTCATATAGCTATATCAATCAATCGATAAGTAAAGTAAGCTAAGTTAAGGTCTCCACCGTTAAGTTAAAATATTTTAAATTTAGGGTGGACTTAAGGAAGAAGAAAATTTTTAAGCGTATAAAATTAACACATTTTTACAATTTCTACATCAATATATTTTGGGGAGATGAAAGCGTTTATGTTAAAATGATCAGAATTACATTATATCTCCTATTTGGTGTAGACACTGTAGAGTAAGCAGTTTAGAATTTTTCAAAATGTTGACCTACCCCCGGGTCATACAAGGTTTTCAGCAAAATTCAGGACAATGTAAAAATTTCCAAATTGACTCAACCGTTTACCCAGTCAAGGAGCAAAAATTAGCCTAAATACATGAAATAGAATTATATTGAACGTCCATAAATATTATAGGCCTACCATAACTGTAGACAATTTTATTATAATTGAACAACGTAGTTTACATTTTATGTTAAGGTCCATTAATACAGCTTTGATGCAATCATAAAGGAAATTCCAGTATTTAGGTCACATACTTTTATGTAATTTGCCCGGATTGTGGGCCAGACAAAATTATTGTTGTTTTCTTACACAAGGTGAATTACAATACAATACAAAACAATAGGGATTTAACGTCCGGCTCCTCATCCGAAGGCGATGTCAGGGACAGCTATTGACTCACTCGCTTATGCTGTTATTTTGTTCTGCCTATTTATGTTTCATACAAGAATACACAAGTACACTTATTGAATTATACTTTCACGCAAAAATCTCCCATACAAATGTTAAATATTGCGTAACGCGACTATCAGATAACTGGAAATCTACTGTTTGATTGAGATGTATGTTGATGATGAAGCTAATGTTGCACACGTGAGCACACACGAGCCACGAGGAGAGCAATGTAGGAGCTATAGCAGCTGTCACTGACTTGAGTGACTTCCACACAGACGCTCACATCATCAAACAACCACAATCAATGTTAAACTGAGCTGAACACATTTTTGAAGCGAGCTAAAATATATCTCCAAGACTCAGGTGTAACCATTTCTACAATACAATTCAATACAATACAATGAGAATTTGACGTCCGGTTCCTCATCTGAAAACGATGTCAGGGACGTCAATTCTAGGCGAATGGAAAAATAATGGCATGATGCCAATTATCGGGGGCGGTTGGGGCTTCTTACGGCAAACCCGATCTCATAATTCAATACCAAAAGGCACTAGGCCGGGCACGACACAATACAAGCAGCGGAGATCCAGCCGTGGAAGGCCCCCCTCCAAAGAGGGAGATGGGCTCCTGCTATAGCAGTAGCAGGAAAAATGTGATACATTGTCTAATCCAGGCTTCGTTGGATGAGCACCCCCGCTACCTTGCAGGCTGTACCTCTAGGGCCTGGTACCTGCCTTATCAGGGTTGCCCCTTCCTCTTGAAATTTCTGATTCAGTTAATAGGTTTGATCCGGGAAACGTGAGAGTGAACCAACAGAAAATTGCACATGTTTCATAAAACCCGACTAAAACAGATATTTTCATACTGAGGAAGGCAACGGGAAACCACCTCAGAAGTCAGAATATATATTCCCAATAAAAAGGTTACATTTTTGGTGTGGTCAAGGCATGACCGTTTTGATGGGATCAATTTGATGATCGATGGAGTGCTCATTAGTGAGCGTGATAGCAGGCTGTGTTTCAGAATATGTACCTTGG
Source organism: Enchytraeus norvegicus (assembly GCA_034695365.1). Classification (NCBI taxonomy): domain Eukaryota; kingdom Metazoa; phylum Annelida; class Clitellata; order Enchytraeida; family Enchytraeidae; genus Enchytraeus; species Enchytraeus norvegicus. Next base: position 7,724 of record JAQFZF010001065.1, on the reverse strand, counting down.
ACCTGCCATTTGGCAGTGCACTAGAGATAGAGGTACAGATCTTGTTCTTGCAAATGTGCCTCTAGATTCTGAGAAGTTTGTACAATAGTAATTACAATAAAATACAATAATACATATAATACAATGCAATGCAATGTTATGGGAATTTAACGTCCGGTTCCTCTCCCGAGTGCTATGTTAGGAACAGTGACGAACGTGTCTACGTGATCTCGTAAGCCAAACATAATAGTTGATGACTTCCTGAGCATACTTTTAGCACAGAATTGTGTTTTTAAAAAGATGTTACAAATATGTGATAATGTTAACACATTTTGTAAGATTATGTGTTGAAAGAAAAGGAAATATGTGTGAAGACAAGTGTGCTGCCATTGATGCGACTCGTAGTGATGATGTGTGAATTTTAAATAAAAAATTTAAACATTATTTTCACTGCTACAGTTGACAGTATAATTATTTTTATCCTAATACTCGAGGTAATATTTTTCAATCATTTCAAATTGCTGACAAATGGAATAAATTTTCCGAGTGAGCAGATGATTTTCCATCTGCTCTCTTAAATTAACCATGACCATCAGGCTCCTTGTAAACTGATTTATTTTATAGCCTACAGAAGGAAACTGTCAATGTAAATTATTAAGTTCCAACTTGTGATGAGGTTAGATGGGAAATTCTTTTGAAGTCTATCATCGAAGTTTTTAAAGTTAAGCGATATTAATATATACTTGAATATCTATTTTGTAAATACTGCGCTACTGCACCAACGCAAGAAGTAGACTACGATCTTTAAAAAATATGTAACTGTAACTTTTCTGTGCTGAAATCTCTGTTGCTTTTATCAACACTAAGTACCGTAAAGTTACTTTATTCAACTGTTATTCCGATTCAGATCTTAAAGCTTTAAATATTTAATGGCTCCGAATTCTTTGTAATTGATCTAACAGTTAGAGTAGAGTAAGGGAATGACAGCATATCACTTATCACTTCTTTTTGGGCGAATATTTGGCTGATTTCAGAATAAATGAAGGTTAGAATGGTCTGTCCAATGAATTCTGCGTACTTGACCAATAGGTCAATCATTTTCCAGACAGCAGATGCCTTGCCAAATCGGTTGTAGATTATGTGAAATGCCTTATTTCAACTTATTTTGCTCTTTTTCCTGTGCTTCTTAGACTTTTGAATATTTGTTTAAATCTTTATTTTATATCCACACATGTCAAGTTGTCAACCGCACGTGTTTATGAGGTTTCCCTTACTTAGTTTCTGATTGTTAGTTTTGTATCCTGATTCGCACTGGTTAACTGCAACGTTGACGCAGAGACCTCACGAATGGAACAATTCACGATTAACCAGTACCGGTGGCGTTATTATTTTTCTGTAGTCTGATCTGGATTTGAACCCACGACTAATCATTTTAACCTTGAGCGTACCACGCTAACCACTAGACTACCGCCACCGGCATTATAGAATGCTTCTGAGTATTAGCTTTGGCATTGCAAAGAATGCTCTTTGCAAAACGGCGCTTGTCATTAACTGATAAGCATTGTCAGTCATGTTAAGCAATTCTAAGTTAAGCATTTCCATTAATTATTTTGTGTTAGGCATTTATTTCAATTATTTAAAGAAGGTTCAATAATTTGGAAATAGAACAGGCAACGAGGCCATAAAAAAGATGATAAACTTAGAGAATATTAAAAAATTATTATTAATCGAGAATATCAAAAACAAACTTGAGAGATTAATGCGAGATTCGCTCTCTGAATACTGCAGATAGATATCAAGACATTTGATGGAGTTCGTAGAAAAAAGATGAATCTAATTTTATAGCGTTTAACCCAGAGCCAGTGTATTATTCTCTCTCTGCACGTTATCATCAGAGAGTTTTGAGTTTACCTTGAGTCACGATGCTAGCAATCTCCAAGTTCTGTTTCTAATACAATACAATGCAATACAATACAGTGAGGATTTAACGTCCGGTAATATACTGATTATTCACTTCGAGTAAGATTATTATAATGGGAGAGCCCCGTGGTCTAATGGCAGCAATGCGGCCTCTGAATCATGAGGTCGCGGCTTCGACACCCAATTTTGGCCGCAAAATTTGAGTTGCAAGCCCTAAGCAAGCTGTTATATTATCCATTGCTATAACAGCAGCACTCGGAGTACGTTTACCAAGACAAGGTTTGGCGACTGTAAGTGTAACTAGCTAAGCCGAATTTGGAAACGAATCCCGGCTTTCTCGCGAGATCAATAGCATACGCTGTTATTATAATGGTCAGTTTAGACATGATTCCCAACATGGCTACGCTCACGATTCTTATGTTTTCATGTTATTACCATATTATTTATTAAAAATCGTATTTTCTAGGTTAATGTTTAAAATATGCCCACAATGCTTCGATAACAAAATTTTCTCCCTTTCGACCGCTGTTTTTAAAATTAGGTGAACTTATGCTAGATTTTTAGATATATATGCGTTGTTGTTTACTTCTTGAAGAGAAACATTTTTTGTTTTTTGGCCTTTTCTCGTTAATCTTAACTTTAATCCTAATGTATCAAATCTCTTGATTAGATCAACTGCATTTCGTAATATTTACAAAACACCAATATTAGATTTATTTGCGTGGCAGATAAAATGAAGCTCCAAGAATAAAACCCTCGAGCCTTTCTCTTGAATTTATGGATGTTTTTGACTTTACGCAATTATTCAACCACGAAACACCTACGTGAGTTTAATTGGTGTTTACCAATATAAACTAATATGTTAAAGATAGCCCGGACTGGTGACAAATAAGATAAAAGAAATTTTCGATACAGCTTGTACTGACAATAATCCATTTTAAAACTGCTCTGCCTGCATGATAACAATGAGGATTTAACTTCCGGTTCCTCACCCGAAGGCGATGTCAGAGATGTAGCAAGAAGACTATGAAACTGCAAGTCGTTCTATGACAAAGCATAAATTCTTGTAATAGTCGCCACCGTCTCGATCATTGATGAGCAATCTCTCAATCAATCAATAAGCTGATTCCTTCATCAACTGAAAAGATTCAATGAATAATTTAATTCTCATTGGCTCTTGTCACATTACTACGTAACCGGCTGGATGTTGACGTCCCTGACATCGCCTTCGGGCGAGGAATACTGGGTAATACTGGTTAATCGTGTATCAGCGCTTGCTGCATTAGTGCGCTCTTTACGTCAATGGTACGATTAACCAGTGGGAAGGAAGACTACAAAAAATACCAAAAAATTGAAACTAAGCAAGGAAACCCTGAAAACACTTGCGGTTGACATGTGTAGAATAATTTTTTTTTAAAACCTCTTTGATTGACTGATTGATCTACATAATATATTGGATTCTAATGTGGTGTCTGTCTACTTTGCACTTCATTGTTCCAAAAAGCGCCTCTGGATTTCTAATATATAGAAGCGCTATTTAATAACATTCTGTACTGTATGTTATCTTTCTACGTTTGGAATTATTCACTCTTAAGAACAATTGCAGTTATCAGCAAGTTTCATCTCAAGTTTTCCGGGGCACTGCACGGGTATATTATATACGGATTGCTATGCCTGTGTAAGATTCTTGTTTCTTTATCTGAGCTTGGTATCTGATCACGAATATAGATTATGTATCAGTATGTATCAGCTTGTATTAGCTGTATAATGTATCAGCTTGTTTTAATACATTGTCATTACATGTATTTCCATGGGCCTACTTGTAAATCTCGAATACATTCATAGAAGATGTATCAGGAAATTGGTATTGTAAAGCTGAAAAGCTGTTTAACGTCTGTTTCGGTATACAAGGATACTGTCAGAGGCGGACCCGGCTGGGAATCGAACCCATGACCTCCTGCATATATTAACGGAATATAGTGCTCTCAAAATTATTGGATTTCGAGTGTAAACAGTTATTTCCACTTTTCAGATGGTATGTTGCGGTCAATATGGCCAATTCTGCCTTCAATCTTCTGATATAGCCGGCCGTCGATATTCCATTAATTTCAAATCCATGATACATTGTCAAGACGTGCTTCCTGGATGTCTTTTCTACGGCCATGTATTTATCATAGACATTCTGCATCTAGACTGTTATCAATCATCTACCGGCCTCTCATAAAGATGAAAAGTAAGATAGACGTAGAAATGAAGACTTCAAAATGCAGAATTTATTACCACAAAGCAATCAAAAACATAAAGTTTGTGAACATAATATTATTTCCTGGAATAGCCATATAAATGTTCCATTAGTTTTGTGTTTATCTTCATTCCAAGGCGATATGTTTGTGATGCAGAGCTTGTCATAAAAGTCTCAGTGATATGTAGTTTTTCTTACTGATATGTGACCCTGTCTAGATTCAGTGACGTAAACATGTGGGGGGGGGGGGTCGAGGGATGTGCGTCCCACCCTCATCCAGACATTCTATTACATTTGTTGGCATTTACTTTCTGCCTTTTTTTGATATTTATTTATTTATTTATTTAATTTTGGTTATCAGTCACACAGACATTGTAACAGTTAGCATTGCTACAATGCTAACAGCATCATATAAACAGTGCACGGTGGGATGATAACACATAGTCATAGGCTTTGCAGCACTTATGTCGTACTTAGGAAAATTGGCCATGAACAACACAGAGGATAATTATTTATTTATTTATCAGTGCAGTTTGTATACACAATATACAATCACGAGGAGTAAAATATGTGCAATAAGTTAAAATATTAAACAATTATTTAGAGGTAAGAGTGTGATGAAACTCCACTAACAACCCCTCCCTCAGACAACCCCTCCCCTAGATTACATCCATCCTACTCTATTTGCTAGACATAGTCCCTTGCGGTGTATAAATGCTGCACTCTGTTGACGAGATGGGTTGAATAGACTAGTGCAGTGTTTCTCAAACTACATGGGCCGCGACCCCCTAAAATCAATTCTTTTTGGTGGCGACCCACCCTGTCTTTTTGGCATAGTTATTCTTGTTTTTGGGTGTCTCAATATGATTAGCGGAATCAATAGTTATAATAATCTGTTATTAATTAGTCTTAACTGGAATAGCTTTATAGTTACAGTGTAAATAAAAACTGTGTGGGCTCCAACTCGTGAAGGATAAAATCTAATCTTGCTTATACTCGTACTTACGATCTTTATGTTACTCAATCATAGACTATACATAATAAAAAATAGTTATTTTACTTAGACCTCTGCGATCCATCAGGCTGGAGTCGGCGACCCACCTATGGGTCGCGACCCACAGGTGGAGAAACGCTGGACTAGTGAACATTGAACCACGGTTTAAAAAAAATCGTGAACGCAATTTGATTTATGTTTTCATTAAATGGGATTTGAAAGGCTCAGCTCACAGATCAATTAAAATATGGACTCATTAATAACATTAATAGAATATTTACTATGTTTGTATCTATCTATCTGACGGTCATCACGTCCCTTGTGGGACACAACAGCAGGAAACCTCGTCTATCCGCCTAACCAGCTATCAATCCTCCGTCGAGCAGTGAGGACGCGCCCAACATAGTGAGGAAAGAATATAGGGAAGGTTTCAAGTGTCCTTATAGAGTCCTGGAAATGGCGAATCCTCATATGAACTAAGTCCATGAGTGGATCCCAGCCACGGAGATCCTCCGAATTACTATATTACTTTATTTGGCATTATTTACAGGAAAAACCAATGTTGTGTTGTCAAACAAAGCCTGACGGAAGTAAAATTACTGCTTTTCTGAAAATTCTCAAATAGTCTCCTATTGATGTATCCAGAATGTACTTCTGGCGGCGGTACTGTTATTTTGAAGGCACTTTTTTTAAACAAATTCAATTTTTTCAAAATTGTAGAGATCAATGAAACTAATAATTAGCATTAGATCACCGGGAAGGGTGAGGGGGCTGTACCCGTCTAGTATTTCCTGTCCTATACATTTATTATTCATTTAGAATCTGTTATTCAATTAGAATTAACTTGAGATCCATCTTACGAGCACAATAAATTTTAAAAAAATTGATAAATTTAGTGCTCAATAATGTTATGAATGGAAAAATGGGAGTGTGCCGTTCATTAATTAATTTTCTGAAGTTTTATTATGCACAATTTGTCTACCTTACATTTTTTGCATATCGATTGGCTTTAGCTTCATAGAAGCCTAGTGCAAATGTTGTCATGACATTATACATTTTACAGTCCCTGATCTGATGTGGCAACACTGGCAGTGCTTGTTTGTTTATCATCATTTATTTAAATAAATATTAAAATTATATGTCAACAAATGAATTTTATTCTTTTTTATAGAGTTTTATAGCACTACATCTGCTTGTGGTTTACGTCACTGACATCGCCTTCTGGTGAAGAACTGGACGTTAAATTCTCATTTATTGATTGATAAAGATATTATCAATAAATTACAGGCATTTTCTTCAACAATTTAATTACTTTTCTTGGGTCTAAACAAGGGCCTTTTTAGAGCCCGAACTTACATTTATTAATATAACCGAAAAATCATATGGTGGATTGATTGCTTTAACCTTGGACTGGTTTTCTGGATTCCGGCCTTGTAGGCCTACCGATTATAATATGATATATATAACCGAAAATTATATGCGATTATTATATGATATATATATCCGTTTATTTCTTGATATCTGTCATAACGCAGAAATCTCACATACAAGTTACAGAGCATACACATACACATATCATTGGACCATTTCTGTTTATTGTTTGTCGGATTTTCTTTGTTTCTTAGTGCTTGATGTTGTCATAGTTCTGGTACACTTGATTGAACTGTAATTGTGATATTATTGTTGATTGATTGACAGATTGATTTATTTATGGTCAAGCTATGAGCCTATTATCCAGCTCCCTAGGAATGCCGGGGGTTCACATTCGACTGGAAGGGGGCAGATCAGGGCTCACTAGACCCATGACTCTACTCGACGACCTGGGACGGGCCACTCGCAGGGGCATTAGGAAGTGTCCTGGCTGTGGTACCCTGAACGGAACCCGTGGCCTCACATGTAAAAACTCTCTCTGTAGCCATGTCTTCAGAGAGAAGAATTCCACGCCTAAAGGTGTCATACCTAGGAAGGTGAAGGTCATTGGTAAAACCTCGCCAGGACGGATTGGCCCTAAAGCATTCAAGGTAATGATTATTAGCATTAAGTATCGTAATCAAATTTTACCTTATTGCTATGTTGAATATTGCACATTACAATATTTAATATGTGAGACAATTTTTGTGTACAAAATGCAGAAAAACTGTATAAACCATAAACCAGATAAGTTAGTGTTGAAGTGACTCCTAAGCTGTAATATATAGCTAAATTAATTAATATATCTTTCTGAATTTGTCAAGTTGATATTTACAATCAAACAAACTAACAAAATTCAAGGAATGAATAGCAAACGTGAAAATATTTATGAATTCTACAAATTGTGTGTGCAATAATCTAAACTGAAGCCAATTTGAAACCTAATTATACATTACAGCCTACATTATACACTATCATGCATGGCCTATTCTAGCTTGTTTTATTAACAATAGTGTGTATAATTAAAAGCTCAAGGTGCACATTAAAATGCAATTTAAAGCTTAAAAGTGTGTATTATTAAAAAATCCTGAATTTAAAAGAAAAGTAGTGTTAAATGCTGTTTTTCGTACTAGTTTTAGCCTCCTGAATATGCCCTGTAAAACACTGCTGTTGGCCTTT
>JAQFZF010001064.1:0-15041 GCA_034695365.1 Enchytraeus norvegicus | reverse complement strand
GACATAGGACGTACGGGGAAAGTCAACGAATGCACTAAAGTACACTAAACGGTATATTGTCTAGGCTACTACAGCAGGCCCTATATTATATTGCGTCTATAACAGGGTTGCACAAACCGCGGCCATGCGGCCCGCAAAGTCCTGCTGTGCGGCCCGCCGATAGCTGGCGTGAAAAATTTAATTATTTTTATATCAAACATTCGTAGTGTCAAAATAAAAAATATTGGAAAATAAATAGTATTTTATCGTAAGGAGGGGTTCCCTTCAAAATGTTTGGTCCTCTGTATTTCTTCTTAGCTCATTGGTTTGATGATTAAACTAGCAAGAGAGGAGAAAATTGGTCATTTTGGACTCTCCCAATAAAAAGCTGGGCACGCCTCTGCATGCACGGCGAAAAATATATTGCGGCCCGCGACTATTTTACGAATTCTTTTGCGGCCCTTCGGCTGATCGAGGTTGTGCACCACTGGTCTATAATTACGAATTATTGGCAATGCTGGATCCTCATTCTATTTGTTGCTGTGGCCCGTAGTCTGTGGCATAATGTCTTACGACCCGAGTCAGTCGCATAATTATATCACGATAGGAGCAACGCTGTCACTGCTGCCCAGTCAGCCTTTCTTTCCCAGTGCGGCTGCTGATATTGTGATGGAGTAAGCCTACTGAATGTATAAAAACAGCAGGAAATCGGTCCAAACTTGCTACATTAGTACTCCTATTACGCGTGCTACCAATTTCCTCAGATGATTCAATCAATCAAAGCGAATTTAACGTCCGTTTCATCATCTGACGACGACATCAGGGACGTCATCGACGACATCAGGGACTGCGAGAGAGGTTCCAGTCAAATCAAATGGATTTGCGCCATACAGATGTTAGAAATTCACTCGCCATCAATAGTGTAAGTGACCTGTTGATGGTCTCTTTAATGGTCCACCTCTGAGAGACTTCAACGTTCGGAAGTACGTTAATAGCTGGCTTAAATCTGAAAACAGGATTAGGTGATGGAAACACCAGCTAAAGTGCAACACAGTAGTAAAAGTTCAAAACTTTTCAGTAACGATTCTAATCTTGCAATTGAAGATTGCAAGATTGCAGTAGGCCTACCTTATATATTTTGAGTGTACAATAATCATCATTAGTGTAAAATAATTATCATAATAATCATCAATAAATACATTTCAATAGAAATTGCCTATTGTAGAAATAACAAAATGCTCTTTAACTTTTCATAGTCATTTCAATTTAGTATTCACCAAAACCGTTGGCGGAAATCTTCCCGAAATACGTTGTAGGAGTCGTGCTTTTTTCAACCCACCCAGCTATTTTTTGACAATTATAGCTATGGGTAAAGGCATGGCCTTTTTGATGGGATCAACTTGATGATCGATGGGGTGCTCATTAGTGAGCGTGATAGCAGTCTGCAGTCTATGTTTCAGAATGTGTAGGCCTACCTTGGACTTGCCATTTGCACCGCAGATTGAAATCCGCCATATACATTTGGAATGTGCTATCTGTCCCATACATTTGGAATGTGCTATCTGTCCCATACATTTCGAATGTGCTATCCAAAGATATCAAGGACTTTATATCTAAGGTCTTTGGTGCTATCTGTCCCATACATTTCGAATGTGCTATCACCGTGTCTGGGGATACAGGTTTCATCTGCTTTTATTTAGACGCCTCTGTTATTTCCGGCAAAATGGCGGATTTGATTATAAAATAAATAAATAAATAAATAAATTTTTATCCAAAAAATTAATCTATAATCGACAATGGATACTCAGTAAATTTTTACATCGTTTTAACAGTAGGCCCTAATGAATGATTTTAAAATTCATCTATTTATTGGTTTAGAATTTTTTTTAAATTAAGGGGGTACAATCACAGTAGACATTAAAAGATTTTTATAGACATTTAAAATATTTTACATTCTTGAAGATGGGGATTAGGATAAAGTAATTGTGCAATATCCGTAATAATATCATAAGTTCATAGCAGTAAATGTACATTTCCGTATTTACAGCGTTCTTGTTGACTAGTATTGATTCTATGATCGAAAATGTAATGAACATTTGTTTGCAATAAGCTGCTAATGGACGGTTTATAATTTACCTTGTAATTAATTTAAAAAAAGTATTTTACCGCATCAAGATGCTTTACTGCCGTTCACTAACATCCTTTGTACATTTGTTGTGAATTGCGTGTGGATTGAGATAAGTAAAAAACTGTGTGATTTAATTGTTTTACTTCATTGTTATCCCATTCTATGGTTCGAGTTCGAAAAACAAATGATCACCTTTTTGTTTTGTAGCCTAATTGTGTAATGTGTAGATCAGCAAATGAATTATTTTGTTAGAAGTTAAGTGATGTATAAAATGTAATTAATGTATAATTTTTTTTTCAGTTGAACAGTTAAATGAAGATGTAGTGTTTGCTATTAGAGATGAATCCTATTCGTTCAGCCTCAGACGGAGCAAATTCTGAGCAATCTTCGGCTGGATCGGCTGAAAGAACTTTGGTTTGTCAGAACTCTACTGCTGCGCCGCTTAGAAATGCGAGCGAAGTATCTCGTAGCAATATTGTGGGTGGAGGTCGAGAACTATTTATTCTTTTAAAAGATTCTTCTGGTCAAGTTGTACGAATGCAGTGCCCTGTCATGCTCGATGAACTAAGTCAGGCACCACCGGCTGCATCTTATCCTCGTGGTGCAATGAGTGGTAGGCAGCTCTATGTTGGTTCTGCTATCGCAGATGCTCAGGGTTCGCTGCGCTTTGATAAGGGACTGAATGCCCAACATGTAGGAACGTCAGTTGAAATGATGAAATTATCATCTTGTAGCACCATTTCTAGCTCATCGACCGGGAGTTTAATGTCACGTGCTGATGATATTTGCACTTCTATGATGGGTACAACTATATCGATAACTGCAGGCGGTGCACTGTCCATCGCACCACCGGATGTTAGGATGGATAGTGGGGATGGTGGTGCTCCCCAAGGTGTAGATATCAGCGGTAGGCCACGTGCTCCTGTCGCCGTTATCGCCCCCTTTCATCATAATCAACAATTATCCGGAGCCGGCGGTGAAATAATTAGACTTTCCGATGGATCTCTGACGGTCGGTAATATTCTCGATAGCCTATCGTCAAATTTAAATGATACCGCTGAGTCTTCATTAAGTGATAATATTGGTCAGAGTGAAAGCTTGTCCACTGCCAGATATACTGCATCAAATGCTGATTCCAGTTCAAGCATGTTGAGCTTACTACAGGCAGGTGATCACATGATGATGGAAGGTTTGGATCCTGCTGAAGAAATCGTCAACACATCTCGGTTAGAGAACGATCCACCCGCGCAGAGATCGTCGAGAACTGAATTAAATCAGACAAATCCAAACAGCTATCAGTACCAACAGAGGGCAGGACAGTATTCTCAACAACAACTTCAGCAAACTCAGTTTCAAACTAATCAACAACCAAACCAAGAAAACATAAACCAGAACTACCAGATGGGGCAACAGCGTCCACAAAGTTTTCAACAGCTTCAGTCCAGAACGGCTCAAGGTGTTACTGTAGATTCATCGCAACGCTTGCTACGTCCTCAACAAAATGTTCTTTATCAACAGCTCTATGGTAACCGAACAAATACTTCTTCAGTTCAACACCAGCCGCAGCAACATCAGCAGCAGATTGATGTGCAACAGTATTCCCAGCAGGCGCAATTTCAGAAGCAGCCGCAATCTCATCAGCAGTCACAGTATGTGCAGCAGCAGCGGCAAATCCCGCAGTCGCCTAGAAACGAGCAGTCTAATTCTGGTACGTATTATTCCGGTAGCACGCCGGGTGAATCGAGACGGACGAGCGAAGGCAGTGGATACCAGACGCAGGCTCATGGCAGTGAAGCTAGTTCTGAGCAGTGGACTAGTGAGGCAAGAAGTGACTCAGAGACGTCCCCGGAACATCAGCGACAACAGACCGAGCATCAGGTGCAACGTGTGGAAGATCAGCAGTACATGCAACAGAAACCGCAGCAGTTTGCGCCTTATCTAAGTCCACAGGCGAGACAGCAACAGCACAATTCACAACTCGATCAGGTGAAGTATCAGCAACAGAATCAAATGCAGCCAAGGATGCAGTCTACGCAACAGCAGCTGTATTTGGAGAGAGGCCATCTGGGTCAACAGCAGCAACAGTTAAATACACAGCAGCAAGGTCAGCAGCAGTTGCAGCATCAGCAGCTGTCGCAAGGTCAGCAGCAGCTACAAGGTCAGCATCAGTTACAAGGTCAGCAGCAGCTGTCGCAAGGTCAGCAGCAGCTACAAGGTCAACAGCAGCTACAACATCAGCAGCAGTTAAATACCCAACAACAAGGTCAGCAGCAGTTTCAAGGTCAGCATCATGTGCAGCAGCAATTACAAGGTCAACTACAATTACAAGGCCAGCATCTTCAAGGTCACCAGCAACAAGGTCAGCAGCTACAAGGTCAGCAGCTACAAGGTCAGCAGCTACAAGGTCAGCAGTTACAAGGTCAGCATCAACAGTTACAGCATCAGCAGGGTCAGCGGCAGCAGCTAAATATGCAGCAGCAGCTGCAGTATCAGAATCAGCAACATCTTCACACACAACAGCTTTTACAGCAGCAAATTTTGCAGAAGCAGCAAGCCGAGCAGCGAAGAGATGTCATTGGTTCGCCTGATAGAGGTCAAATGATGGAGCAGCGAAATGTCGGAGATTCGAGGCCACTCTATCAAATGGGTGGCCAACATTTGGAAAATCACAACCTTTTGGGTCAACGAGAAGGAAGTTTACCACAGCACTCTAATGCAGACAATCAACAAAGTGTTAATGCATTGTCTAACCAGATTTATATGCAGAATAGCCTGCAAGCTTCAGATTGCAAACCCCATCAAATGATGGGTCATGCAACATCGGCTTCTGACAAAAATTGGGACAACACTTCACGTGAGCAGATGGAAAATAATTCTGTGGGAAGTCAAAGTTCATATGAGATGCAAATTCAGAATACCGGTCAGAGGTTAAATGTGCAGCAGTTTGGTAATGCCAATGGTTTTAACCAATCGACACCATCAAATCCACTAATACCTGCAAGTGTTGTTAATATGGATACTCAATCTGTTGTGCCACAAGGCATGAATCCTTCAGGCCAGGCACTCGGCACAAATCAGGCACAATATATCGTTAACTATGGCTCGCTAGGTATTAGGCAAGGCATTCAGATGCCATCTGGTGTAATGCAGCAGAACTTCCAATCTCCCGGGTTCAAGCAGCAGATACATAACATTCGAATGCGGCCGGGGTTTCTTCCAGAGAAGATTAGCCCTGAGCAACTTCGAGAGATGGTTTCCAATGGAACGCTCCATCTGCCATCGAGTCTCGCGGCGAATAATTCTTTACTACAGACGTTAAATCAAAATGGCGTGCTGACGGGTCAAATAACAAATCAAATGACGCCAGGTCAGATGAATAGGTTGCCCATGATGAATCAACAGAGTGTTAATGTTTTAAATCAAGGCACTTACATAATTCAGACTGGATCGGCAACAGGAAATGAAATCCCGGCAAGTCAAACAAAGCCAGCTCCAAAATCAAGGACAAAGCCAAAGGAGCCGGGTACAGCAGCTCCAAAGAAGCCAAGAAGTCGCGCCAAGAAGAAACCAGATAACGAAACAATTGTGGGAGAAACAGGAATTAAAAGTCCCGATTCCACGGCTCCTTCAAATCTTCAGGCATTTAACTCACCAGGTGGGGAAAGACTGAGCATTGGGATGCAACATATGATCGGGGTAGCTCAAATGACACCGAGGGTCATGGGACCAACGATGAATACTCCTCAGCGGCTCATGTTGTCGGATGGTGCAGTGAGAATGTCATCGGGACAGTTTGTCGCTAGAGGCGGGATTTCCCTAACGCCTGGTGGGATGATTCGTTTGGAATCTGGTCAACTCGCCACATCTGGTGCGCCTAATCAGATGTTTGGCGCGGGTGAGAAGTCTGTTGCGCTGAAGCCAGCGGAGTTTGCTTTGCTGCAGCAGCAGCAGTTGATGATGACTCAGCAGAGAGGGCAGCTTCAGCAGCTGTCTCAACAGCAGCTACGTCAGCAGCTGCCACAGTCAATGCTTCAAAAGATGTCAATAGATCAGGCCGAGAAACCCAGACTGTCTGTGATGGACATTGATGTTAGTATCAACAACAGCAATACAATACGGGTTTAACGTCCGTTTCATCATATGATGATGATATCAGGGATGTCTCCATCTGCATTTGTAAGCCCTACTAACTGGTCCACTCAAACAAAGTTAAGTAATCACAAGTACTGAAGTCGCTCCAAGTATCTATATTCCAATATGTCTGAAGTCTTTGTTTTTGCTAGTCTGTTTGAGTGGAGAGGCTGGTAGTTCAAATGTTGTTGGAGACGTCCCTGATGTCGTCATCAGATGATGAAATGGACGTAAAATTCGCATTGATTGATTGATTGAATTCAGTGCGTGATTGTGAGCTGGGCGATTGGCTTAGATACTGTGTAAGCCACCTAAGTTTATAACTTCTGTATCTATGCGATGTCAATTATTGCAAGTGTAAATTGTGAAGTTTACCGTGTTATAGCAGATTTTTCTCTTCATAATTTGTGCACAATATGCATGTTCTGTTGGAGATTGCCTGTACATGTAATTGCATATTCGACTGGAGAGGCCTCTGAAATCGCCTTCGGTTGAGGAACCGAACGTTTCATTCTCATTTATGGTTCTATTTTACTATTTTCTAATTTTGAATTTTTATTGATTTACTACAGTTAAACGGTAGTAGCTTCACACCCTCATCAACGAATCAGGTAGCCGCGCCATCTCAGATTCCTGCGACTCCATTGTCGTACGAGAAAGGTAGAGAGTACACCTTCGCTGGCAACGGTACATCGTTAGTTGGCGTGTTTGACGGAAAATATTTTAAAGTAAAACCTGGGGTTGCGTGCGGCGCACAGATGCCCTCTGGTGCTATCAGACTAGCTATGCCAGGGGGTGGCGGCTCACTGACGGCTTCATCGTTAGAGAAGTGCTTGAATGTCGGATCAGCCACCGGTGTAACGTTGAGTGATTGTCTGATAGACGGCAGACCTGCGGCTTCATTGGGTTCGTAACTTTTTTTAGTTTCTTTTATGTGTCTTGTCCGTTCCTGGACTTGACGGTCATGGTTTTCCCACAGTTCTGGTTCCTTTGGAACTATTGAAGTTCCTTTTTATATGCACTTTGTTTTAAATGATCCAAGGCAAAGAATAAGATACAGTTGCTTTATTATGATGAAAAGAAGCATCTAGGCCTAATTATATAGAATTATAGATCTATTCTATAGAAATAGCATATAAATTTAAAATAAATCTTCTGTACTGGAATGACAGCTGTCAATATTAATAAAAATACAATACAATGAGGATTAACGTACAGTTCTTCACCCGAATTTGTTGTCAGGGACGATAGTTGCGAATAATTGCATATATTATTGATCTCGCCAGATGGTGAGATAGCCGATGTTCATTTCCAAATTCGGCTAGCTAGTTGTTAACCTGAGCGTGCTTTGGTAATGAATGGTGATTGCTGCTAAAAAGTATAGCAATGGAGAGTAAAGTAGCTTGATAGATGGTTATAACGATAAATACTTTCACCCAAAGTCCCCGATGTTATCCTTGGCGTCTAGTGGCGATCGTGCCACTGTCTAGTGGCAATCGTGCCGCTGTCTAATGGCGATCGTTCTACTGTCTAGTGGCTATCGTGCCACTGTCTAGTGACGATCATGCCACTGTCTATTGGCGATTGTGATAGTGGTGATCATGCCACTGTCTACAGGCGATCGTGCCACTGTCTACAGGCGATTGTGCCACTGTCTAGTGGCGATCGTGCCACTGTCTACTGGCAATCGTGCCACTATCTAGTGGCGATCGTGTTGCAGGAGCCAGTGGCACGATTGTTAGGTTTCTGACTGTGGACCAGTATTTGTGGGGTTCAAATCTGAGGCTCGTCCATCACTGATATCCCTTTCAAGAGATGAAACTGACGTTAAATTCGCCTTTAGCCTTTTAGTGTTTTAGTTATATATAGATTAGATATTTTAATTTGGGTACAATGACTTCTTTAATCCCTGAGAGGTTGCGAGTTCAATACTCAGTAGTGATCGTCGAGTCACAGCCTTAACACCATAAGTCAAACTAGGTTTCGGAGCTGATCCCATTGCAAAGCGTTTCAGCACAGAGACGTACCTATGTGTACCTGTATATATATTTTAGTTGACGATCTTAGCTAAATACTGATTTATCTAATATGTCTTTTTCTAATGTGCTTGAATACAGGTCATCTAACAGTTTCTTCGTGGAATGCTTCTAGTAGTGCAGGTCCAATGCTATCATCAAGTGCTGGGACTATCGGTGAAGCTACTATACAGGCCAATAGCTCCATGGGGTAGGTCCTAGATGTTAATAGAAATATCGTAGATTTGTAGTACTCCGTAGTCCGTACTACTCATAGTCATAGTACTCATGACATACCATTCGGTGCTACTTGTAGTCAGAGTACTACTCCTAGTCGTAGTACTCGTGATTTAGGTAAAACATCCAAGAAGCTGACCCACACAAACTTTTGTAATAGTCCTAGTAGAAGATGTTATGCACTACAGTAAATATTGTATAATAGGATAATTTAATGGGATATGCTTTAAGAACTAATGTGGCCTGTACGATTTAATATTGGCTTAATCGTTTGTTACATTTAATTTTTGACAAATTGGTATTGACATGTGCAAGTTAAATTAACAATATTAACCCATTCAACCCCATCGACTTACCTCGTATGTTCTGGTCCTATGCTTCTTTTTCCATTCCTTTATTTATTATCGAATATGCTGGATGCCTAGTTTTTATTAAAAAATAAGAAACGTGTAGACCTATCAGGCACCTCTATGTTCAATATAATATTTTTCCACTGGTCGCAAAATTAATCAATTATGCATTTTTTCTGGTACGCCGCTGTGTGCTGATTAAAATTATGTACAACACATACATGCAGTCTGCAAGGTTTTATGAAAAATAAAAAACATCTAGACCTTTCAGGCACCTCCATCGTCAATATAATACTTTCCACTGGTGGCAAAATTAATCAATTATACATTTTTTCTGATACACAACTATGTGCTGATTCAAATGATATAATACTCATACATGTAGCATGCCTAGTTAAAATAATAAATAAAAACCGTGTAGACTTACCAGCACCTCTATCGTCAATATAATAGTTTTCCACTTTTTTTGCAAAATTTATCAATTATGCATTTTTTCTGATACATAACTACATGCTGATTAATTTGATATAAGATTCATACATGCAGCATGCCTAGTTTAAAATTTTTAAAAACTGTTTAGACCTACCAGGCACTTCAATCGTAATACAAGAGTTTTCTTGTGGTATCAAAATTAATCAATTATACTTTTTTTTAATGCACGACTGTGTGCTGATTAAAATGATATAAGATTCATACATGCATCATGCCTAGTTTTTATAAAAAAATAAACAACGTGCAGACCTATCAAGCACCTCAATCGTCAATATTAAATTTTTCCACTGGTTGCAAAATTAATCAATTATACATTTTTTCTGATACACAACTATGTGCTTATTAAATTTCTATAAGATTCATACACGCAGTATGCCTAGTTGCTATTTTAAAATGACATACATTTAGACCTATCAGCCGCCTCTATCGTTAATGTAATATTTTTTCCACTGGTCGCAAAATTAATCAATAATGCATTTTTTCTGATACACCGCTGTGTGCTGATTAAAATGATATACGACTCATACATGCAGCATGCAAGTTTTATAATAAATAAATAAACGTCTAGATCTATCAGGCACCTCGATCGTCAATATAATTGTTTTCCACTGGTCGCTTAATTAATCAATTATGCATTTTTTCGTATACATCTCAGTGTGCTGATTAAAATTATATACAACAAATACATGGAGCATGCAAGTTTTTATGTAAAAATATAAAACCGGTAGACTTAGCAGGCACCTCCATCGTCAATATTATATTTTTTAACTGGTCTCAAAATTAATCAAGTGTACATTTTTTCTGATACATGGCTGTGTGCTGATTAAAATGATATACAACACATACATGCAGCGTGCCTAGTTTTTATTAAAAGTAAAAAACCTGTAACCTATCAAGCACCTCGATCGTCAATATAATAATTTTCCATTAGTGACAAAATTAATCAATTATGCATTTTTTCTGATACACAACTATGTGCTGATTCAAATGATATAATACTCACACATGTAGCATGCCTAGTTAAAATAATAAATAAAAACCGTGTAGACTTACCAGCACCTCTATCGTCAATATAATAGTTTTCCACTTTTTTTGCAAAATTAATCAATTATGCATTTTTTCTGATACACCGCTGTGTGCTTATTAAAATGATATACAACACATACATGCAACATGCCTAGTTTTAAAAAAAAATAAAAAACCTGTAACCTATCAGTCACCTATATTGTCAATATAATTTTTTTCAACTGGTCTCAAAATTAATCAATTATACATTTTTTCTGATACACCACTGTGTGCTAATTAAAATGATATAAGATTCATACATGCAGCATGCCCTGTTTTTATTAAAAAATAATAAATGTGTAGACCTATCAGGCATCTCTGTCGTTAATATAATATTTTTCCGATGGTCGCAAAATTGATCAATTATGCATTTTTCTGATTCGCTGATGTATTCTGCTTGAAATGATATACAACTCATACATACTGCATGCCTAGTTTTTATTAAAAATAAAAAACCTTTAACATATCTGAACTCCCGGAGGAGAAATCCTCTGGGAGGAAAACTCCTCGGAGGATATCTCCTCCCGGAGGAGATATCCTCCCGGAGGAGATATCCTCCCGGAGGAGATATTCCCCCGGAGGAGATATCCTCCCGGAGGAGATATCCTCCCGGAGGAGATCTCCTCTAGGAGGAGAATCATATGTAATGCATGTAAGAAAATATGCAAATCGTTGCATATATTGTATATTATGCAACTAATTTAGGATTTATTATAGTTATTTTGTATATTATGTGTATTTCTAGCTTGTAACATTGTGCGTATGTCACAATGAAGTTGCTAATAAAATACTACTACTACTTCTACTACTATATGTACAATATGAGCATGCAGGACTTATAAATTTAGTATGGGACTGTGAATTTGTCTTTCAAGAGAAATCTACACAACACATGCCAAAAGCACATGCCATATAAATATTGATTGTAATATATGTTTTACTATACATATTGCATAATAAAACATATACAGGGTGCACCAAAAAAACTGCCCTGCTACGAATTTGTTTAATATTTTTACTATCTGGTGTCTGTGTGTAATAGAAATTTCCAGGATCATTCATTGTCCAAATTAACATCTTCGTATAAAATTTTGTTGAAATATTTGGTCTAGTAGCCGAGTTATTCACTTGTTCACACACAAACCCGTGAAATTAGAGCTTTCTAAACGATTTTGTTTAATATTTCGCCCACTGGTGTCTGTTTGTAAAAAAAATTCTAGGATCATTCAGGGTCCAATTTAACACCTCTGTACCAATTTTCATCTAAATATTTGGTCTAGCAGCCGAGTTATTCACTTTCTTGCAAATCAACTCGTGACACCTGAGCTTTCTAAACTAGAATATAATACACAGCATATCGAATTTGAAAAGTAGGGTTGGTGTGCTAGAAAGTGAATAACTATGCTACTAGACCTAATATTTTGATGGAATTTGGTACGAAGGTGTTAAATTGGACTCTGAATGGTCCTAGAAATTTATCTTAAAAACAGACACCAGATGGAAAAAAATTTTTAAACAAATGCATAGGGGGCGGGTTTTTTTTGGCGCACTCTGTATGCTGTATAATGCTTAATAGACCTCCATTCAAATATGGTGCATTTATGCCTACAGAGCAGATAAATAAAAATATTATATTAACGATAGAGGCGGTCTAAACGTATTTTATTTTTTAATATTCATTCGTTCCAATTAATAGTACGATTCTACAGATCTAATTATCGCATCAGATAATGTCTGCAAATAATAGTTCTCTTCTCACCCTGCCCCACTAGTCCTCAGTCTCTCCCACTCCGCACTCTCACCCCCAACAGCTGTGACACGCTTTGTAGTTGACTCATTGTATGTGCTAACGTTCCATCTAAACTTGATCAGTTGTTAGACAGGCCTGCTATATCCCAGCTAAGCTTTGTAATCGCAATAGAAGACCCTAATGTGTTTATGAAGTCTGAATAGAGCTAGACATACCCTATACAGCGTAAGTATAGGACCAGAAAGTACGATGTACCTCGATTGGGTTGAAGGGTTAATTGTTCCACTTTAGAATTTTGTAAGATCACTTTCACTTATTTTTGTCTTTACTGTCCTTTATTATGCCAAATAAAGATTGATATGTGTCTTGCAGCTTAGTTGCTGCATCATGGACTTTCTAACATGATCTTTGGGGCTTAACTCCGGGTAGAGCCGTCTCAAGAGTAAAATCTGTTATTACAAGTGGGATAGTTGGCCGCTGCTTACTGCATGAAATGGATTTTAAACAAGCATCTTATGCTTCTTGACCAGTATCATTTATTATTATTATAATAATATATTATTAAATGTGTGTTGATGTTTTCAGATCTGCACAGACTAGCGCTAGTGCTACAGTCACCTCCGTCACTCTGCCTCCGACTAAACCTAAGCGTGAGGTATTGACTCTTCATTCATTGTTCGCTGTGTTATATCTCTTTTCTATCTAGTAAAATGTCTTCATAAATCTATTCAGAAATTGTCTTTTAAAGCCTAAAATATCTGAGTTATAGCTCAGATACTTTGGTCATGTAGTAAGAGCTAATGGATAGGAGAAATCATAGTTATTATGTCTGTAATGAGAGATACCCAATGGAGAAGATTAAGAATAAGGTGATTGGATGAGATTGTAACAACAACAGGCAAGAAGTTAGAAGATTTGATGGTACTAACAGAAAATGAAACCAGTGGAGTTCTCTTGCAAATACGTGCTACAGAGATCGAATTTTGATCTGACAGCTCCAGATATACAGATACTTCCTCAGATAAATAACCTGTTGTCTGTATTTGTATGCATTGAAAGAGGTGTATTGTGTCATTATCAACACTTACTCCAATAGGCTTTTGGAACAATCCCTGCGGGGCATCAGAGCTGCTGGATACCTGGCGGCGAGCCCTGGAGGAGTGCTCCCAAGGACGAAGATAGAGGGGTCAGCACCATGGCTGATCCTCGGGTGGGTAAAAACAACAACAATAACCTGTTTTGCAAGAGATGGTTTATTTGATTTTGCTTTTATTGTATATTCTGCTTGCTACACTCCTGACATCATGTTCAAGTGAGGAAATGGGTGTTAATTTCTTTTTCTTTATATCTGTGATGTTGTGCTTGTTTCAGACGGAGCCAGGAAAGTTAGCTGTATGTAAGCACTGCGGGGCGACTAGTGGTAATTACGACAACTGTGATTCTTGCAGGAAGCCCTTACCAGAGGACTGCAGATTTGTTTTCGAACCTGCTGCGCAATCAGTGCAGGTTGTGCCCGTTAAAAACCAGGGCATAACTGTGCGACCCACGGTCTCTAGTGCACCGGCGGCTGCACTCAACCGTGGCTTACCGGGTAACAGATTCGAAATGTTCAGCCCTGCAGTTAATTCCTGCGCGACACTTGAAAAATTTGTCAATCAGGTGACGAAGAATGTTAGGGCTGAGGCCCCACTTCTGAGTGAGGTTAAGGTACCCCAGGAGTGTGAAATGGGTGGGGTGGGGGGTAGAGGAGGGGCCACCGCAGGCAGGAGAAGGGGGACTGGTGTAAAACGTTCTGCAGGGGCCAGGGGTAGAAGAGATGGTAAATATAATTTTATACACTGGCATCATGTAGGCCTAGCTATCTATAGGTACAGTTTATATTTAGGCCTACTGTAGTATTAAAAAGAAATAGAAAGCATGTCAAATGTAGATATTTTTTAACTTTTAATTGTTATTGTTTATTATATTTTCGTATGACATACACACATACTAGTTTCCTTTCTAAGTTACTAATTTTTGTGTTAGAATTTTTTTACCACTCTGTGATTAATCATACCTTTATCAAAGATAGCACACCATGCAGCAAGCGCAGATATTCGAATAACTTACCAGAAATCCTGGGTTTTCATTTTTCTTATTGACTTACGTGGGAATCGGTTCCAGATCACTTCCCTTCACAAGGGGTGTGCATATTGTACTATCTGATAATGTAATATACTGTGTAGAAGTAGTACACATGGTACAATCGGATGATGTATTGTACTGTGTAGAAGTAGTACACAGTGTACTATCTGGTAATGTATTATACTGTGTAGAAGTAGTACACATTGTACTATCGGGTGATGTATTATACTGTGTAGAAGTAGTACATATTGTACTATCTGATGATGTTTTGTACTGTGTAGAAGTAGTACACATTGTACTATCTGATGATGATGAGGACTCGCCATGCAGTCAGGACAATAGTCAGGTTGAAGCTCTCGTTGGCGCCATCTTGTCTGCAACCGCTGCTGCCGATGAGTCCAACATTCTCAACAAGAAATCTAAGGTTCTATATGTTACTTTATTTTGTTCCTTTTATTTTCACAAATGTGACAATTGCTCATGTTTACCAGACTCACTCTACGATGGATGGATTATTTGATTAATCGATTGGTTGATGATTTATTGATTTATTAAATTTTTTACCCCGGGTGTAAACAGCCCTGTGGGTTTTATAAAAACGGTTCATTAAGAATGGAATGAATCGTGGCCCGGCTACTCGAGATTGACTAGATTAAAAGAGCCGCGAAAACAAAGTGCATTAAACCTCTGCAGAGCGATTGAGAGCCCTCTGCCAAAGAAAAGAGGTCTCTCGCTGATCCCGGGTAAGCAGCGCAATCTGTCTGCCTATG
>JAQFZF010001063.1:0-15041 GCA_034695365.1 Enchytraeus norvegicus | reverse complement strand
TCCGATAGCCTTATTTGATTTGGTTTTGCTGTTTACATACTTCCAAAATATTTTGGGATTTTCTTTAACAGATTTAGCTATATTTCCTTGAACAGTGGATGTCCTGGCACGCGTTTCTTTTCGCACCAGATTACGAACTTTGTTATATTTCGTTTCCACTTCTCTGTCATTGCGTTTTTGATATCTGGACCATAATCTATGTTTCTTCCTAATTAGTTTACGTGTAGTTGGAGGCAATGGTTGTTTCCATACTTGGGTATTTTTTAAAGTATAATCTGTAATGGGGATGTATTTTTCAATACCAGCATTTAAAGACTCTTTGACATATTGCCACTGGTCTTCTACACAGATATTACCACCTAGTATAGTATTTGCCTATACTGTTTGAAATTGATGTTGAATAAGATTTCTTAACTCAGAGTAATCCCCTATACTAAAATTGAGTTTGCATTTCTTGTCTACCTTGAAAGTCATGTTACATTCAACTAGAAATACAGAGTGAAACACACAACAAATATCATGAACTGCATAAAATATTAAAAAATCAAAGAGAAAGATATTGGGTAGGATAGTAAATTGTTAATAGAACTATGTCGTAAAAAATAAAAAAATAATTATAATGGAAAACAATGCCCGCCTACAGAGAAAGGCAAAAAAAATAAATCTCACTTTTTAAAAATACATGTGCTATCAATTTTAACTAACTAACTTGATTTACAAATGCAAAAAAATTGAGACGGAGGCCTACAACTCCAGAAATAATAAATTATATAATCATAATAAGATTATATGGCAGAATACTATTGTACAGATTAAATTCTATATGCTCTATTTCACAAAACTCAACCTGATTTAGCTTGCTGACACACATCCAGGAACTCTCTCACAAGGTCTGTGTTCTGATCGAAAGCTTCCAACTCCTGACACCTCCAGGAGAGAACTCTGTCAAGTACTGCGCACTTGTTCATCCCTTCAACTTCAGAATTAGGAACATTTGGACCTAAGTACACAGTCATTGATTTATAATGTTTGAAATTTCACATAGGGTTATCTGACAACTTTTATAAAAAGAGAAATAACTCAAATATAGTTTACTATTTTTCGCAACAAGATAAATCAAATTGAAACAATACGAATGCTATTACATAGCTATTACACAGGGGATTACTGTCGTTTTATAAACGTAAATATTTTATTTTAAAATAAATTTGAAATTTGAACATAAGCACAGGTAACAGGTGCTTTATATTAACAAAAAACAACCCATCATGTGTGATGATGAGATAGCCGCTCTGGCAATCGACAATTTACCATATGGTATGTAGTAAACCATGTCATATATCTATAAATTCGTTACTCAGCCTTGGACGTTGAGGACATCATATAATGAACTATTTCATTTGAGATAAAGAGCTGTAAAACATGTCAAAAGTATGTGAATCAGAGCTAGAAAAAGAACATCAGTCGGCAAATGTTAGTGTCATCATATTGTTAAAATATGAACCAGTGACCTTGATTAATTTATAACAAAATAGTGACGTTAATTCATACATTAGCGCACAATGCACATTAACTTACAGGATTCTGAGTTCTTCTCGACAACTCTGAAGAGCTGCAAGAAACTCTCTTTCTCCTTGAGCACAATCTTTAACATGGAGATAGTTATCTGACCGCTGAGCAAGGCTGTTAGAACACTGTCGAACACAGAGAGTGCCTCAGCTATGTTATTCTGACATGAATCACTTAACAGATCCATCTTATTCCCTTGTCCATCTTTAATAATACAGAAATATTTTAACATATAATGACCTGAAAAATTCTGCATGCAATACAGGAGGGCAGCAATATATCTATTACGGCCAACAAAACAACATATTCTTGATAATTAGTAATAATAAATTAATTTCCAATGCCCTTTAAAAATAATCTCTAAACTAAACAATATTATTACTATATACGATTAAGCATTTATTAGTTAAAGAACGATTTGATATTTAGAGCAATAACTGTCCTGATGAGATTCTGAATTGTACTTTATATTCTTCGCTACGTCACAGATCGAACAGTACCCACTTAAGAATAGATAATAGAACTGAAAGCTGCACATTGTTACATAGCACGTGGACGTGAGGAAGGGCTTTTAAAAACCATCTTGCTAAGTTATTATTTCCTTGAATCAACGCATCATTTTAGGTGTAGTGACGCAAATGGCATTGTGATGGAATCGATGCGTTGAGATGATTGATGGTCATTGGTTTATGAGGTCAAATTTGTTTATTTAATTTTTGCTTTGGAAATGCCATGTGGCAGATGCCTGGATTGATAGATAGTGGCATATATTACATATGGCTTCCATAACTATAGTGGCCAGGATTCATGAGTAATAAAGACAAGGCCTACTGATATATGGACGGTGTTTTGCAGAACTATCCGCAGACTAGTTCTTTAAGTTTACATAAATAACTTTAAAATATGAATGGCATTTTAAAAAATGTTTATATTAAGCTATATAAATATAACTTACACACTTAACTATCTCTATACAGGTCAAAAATAATGTTTATAGAATTTCATTCTACTTTAAAGCAATTTATCTCAACTGAAAAATCTGTCTGTGGATCAGTTCTGTAAAACACCGTTCATATCATTTCAAAAAAATTTATTGCATGATTGTGAGCAGAAGATCCAGTGAGTCACTTACAATCCCTTTCATTCACACAAATTACTACAATGCCATATACTAAACTAGAAAACAAAGACAAATAAATTTAAAGTCGAAAGCAATTTATCTGTTATTTATAAATGATTTTATACCAATTAGCTAGGACTATATAGTTATACAGAAAAGCCTTGGCTCTAGGACTATATTTATCATGGTACGTCTACCTTTCGACTGTTGACTACTTGGCCCAGTATCTTTGAACAAACTGCTATAGACATTAGACAACTTTATATTTTATTTATAAGCAACTAATAGTGTATATTAATTAACAGCAAATAACTGGAGTGCTTAACTTACAGAACAGAGTTAGGAAGCGCGAGAATGACGGCCAGGTCAGCAGGTGGACTACGATGGTTTCACCGTTACTGTTGACATTCTTTGGCCAGGCTCTGTAAAACATCCTCGATAGTAACTCACGAATCTGTCTTGCCTGGTTGCAATTGTCCGCAGCATTGAATACATATTGAAAGTTCCCAGTATGCGACTATTAAAAAGACACAATAAACATTAGGTACACAGGTGATAAAATTACAGTGTATAGTACACAGATTATAAAATTACTAAAAATTTTCATATCTATAACAACAAGATATAAAAAACACATAGCCTGCTAATGGAAGTGTCCAATGATTATATTTAACAGATTATCTGGTTAAGTAAGCGAAACAATAGGTAAGATTCATTGACAGTTTAATTCGTTGGTAGAATACAATTTCAGTAATGAAGGCCTGAAATCGCTCAATTTAATCAGTCCATACCTGAACATATTGTACAATGTACAGTAATCTGGAAATTTATTTGTTAACCCGAATTATCATCTGCTTGATATCTCAAATCGTAACCCAGAAGAATACACGCAAAGAGAATTATGATGACCCACAAATAATTTGAGCGTGATGATCCAAAATGATGGATCCAACTTATTCAATAAAAATATTTTCAAAATTCACCGTAAATTGTAAGGTAAGTTCGAACATTAGATTCTAACAACGTTGAATTAATAGATGTAAGCGACAGTACTTACCACAGCCGATGTCTCGAGAACGTTGAAGGCCGCTGCGCTGAAACAGTTCTCAACATTTGACGACAGCTTCTCAAAGTCAATGATGCAAAATATGTTCACCCGCTCCTCTTCTGAAAGCTGAAATGCAATATATATAAATATTTTAAAATTAAACCTTAAATTAAGAAAGCTACAAAAACCACCACTATTGAATTGATGCCTTGGTGGTGTAAGAAATTAGAGAGAAGTTCAGAGAACATTTCTCTAGGGAATGCAAACGAGATTAAATACCAATATATCCTTGTATTCTTCTGTGACTGCAGGAGAAACTTGAGAATAGATAAAAATTATGCGTTTGTTCGAAAAAGTTGCAGATGCTGAGAAATTTGAAATCATTATATTAGGTCTGTAGCCTCAGAGATAACACCAGTTTGAGGTCATCCATATATTAAGTGATAACCGAGGGTGGGGGGGGGAAGTTGGGACCTTGATGACGAGGGAGGGGAGAAGGACGGGACTTGATGAAGTAAAATTGTCTCCTGTCATCATGGTCAATATAGTGGATTTTTAAAAAAAATTCTTAGCAGACATATGCGCTAGTCGACTTTTACAAACACACATGCAATTTTCGGTTGGACTATATCAGGGGTGCACAACACACGGCCCGCGGCCGCATGCGGCCCGCCATGCCTTCCTATGTGGCCCGCCGAGGGCTGGCTTGAAAAAATAATTTTTTGGTGTGAAAAACTTTGAAAGTCAAGTAGCAAATATTTGGCAAATTAGTAGTATTTTGCGGTCAATTAGGAGATAGCCCTCCTGATATGTCTTGGCCTCTTCTTAGCTCTTTAGTTTGATAGTTGGACTAGCAAAATAATGTCATTTTTGGCCCCCCAGAAAAATATTGGCCCACTTCTGAAATTATGCATAGTTAAAAAAATTAGTAGTGCGGCCCGTGATCATTTTACCAAACCTTATGCGGCCCTTCGGCTCACCGAGGTTGTGCACCACTGGACTATATATATATATTATATAACGTCTGGGTCTGGTTCCTTACCCGAAGGCAATGTTAAGTATGTTGAAATGCTTCAAAATGTCTGTTTGCATGCATTAGTCTACTCTCTGATCTATACACTCGATCAGAGTGTATAGAACAGAGAATGTATTAATGCATGCAAAACAGACATTTTGAAGCATTTCAACATACATTCTCTCTCTCCCTGTGGACCTGCCTATCGGAAAGTTAATGGCATACAACTGTTGAGTTTGTATAACATATTTCTTGGAGACAATTTTGTTTTCTGAAGGGTCTCCTTAACCAGTGACTGTGCTAGTCGACATATAGAAAACATGTGCAGCTTTCGGTTGGTCTAGTCTTTAGTCTGCCAAATACAATACTGCTAATCCATGCACTAGGGAAAGAAAAAACTGAAGGCTACACGTTTATCGTAGAAGCCAACTAATGCACTCTTTGAATAAGGCAATGGAAAACTCCCAAAGAAGTCCTAATTTTCCTTAAACTAAGCATTATTTTAGATGTGTCAAAGGCATGACCATAGATAGATCGTTATTATTAGTCAAATTGACATATACAATCAAATATAAACGTAATCAAGAAATGCAAGAAAGGAATTCAGCAAAACTGAATAAAAATACAAATTCTACAAACAGTACGCAATAGTTCCAACGTTCCTACATTACTTACATTCTTCTGCCTGGTCTATTGCAGAAATTTGCAAACAAAAGCTTCTTCAATTTGTACATAGTGA
Source organism: Enchytraeus norvegicus (assembly GCA_034695365.1). Classification (NCBI taxonomy): domain Eukaryota; kingdom Metazoa; phylum Annelida; class Clitellata; order Enchytraeida; family Enchytraeidae; genus Enchytraeus; species Enchytraeus norvegicus. The sequence goes on along the minus strand of JAQFZF010001063.1, from coordinate 9,550 downwards.
CGGGATCACTTTATTGGGTTGGCCATTAGTGTAGTTAATATTAAGTAATCTATAGGGTTAGGGTTAAGAATTTGAGCACTGGACCTGCATCTAGAAGAGTGCTCCAACATGGATATAACTAGTATATACGAGGGGTGTTCCAAAAGTAACGGGACTGTCTTTATAAAAAATAACCCTCACAGGTAGAAATATAATATTTTGTAGAACATTCGAGCTATATCTTGACTATTGAAAGCATAAAAAATATTTTCAGTAAATTCGATGGTGACGTCACTAGACCACCTCGCGTGTGGTGCCTATATAAACCTATGGTGTCAATATAAACCTTATTGCATTGCGCAGTTAAACATTGCTTTCAACCTCTTTCGTGGGTTACCGTAGTTTAGAACGCCTGTTCATAACGTCATATAGGCACCACCGTAGGCATAGCCGAATGAGGTCACCATCAAAGGTAATGTAAATCTTTTTTCTATTTTAATAGGCAAAATATAGCCCGAATATTCTGCCAAATATTATATTTCTACTTCTGACGGTTATTTTTCTATAAAGGCAGTCCTGTTACTTTTGGAACACCCCTCGTAATTCGCATATTTAGCCTACCTGTTGAAGGCGACCATCAATGAATCCAGCAACATATGAGCGCCACTTGACCAACATTTCAGAATCCATAAATCGTATCTCAAACAATTCGTTGTATAACTGCACAAAATAATAATTACTAATTAGTAAATGGTCTTTGATAAAAGGCTTTATAAAGAATATTTCACAAATGTGAATTTTTTGGGGGCTGCCCTCCCCCACCCCCGCCAACCCACCATTCAATGGGGCTTCCGTTTGGCTCTACTTCTCTACTTATTCCTTCACTCTGCTGCAGCAGACCTACGGGCCATACAAATTGACCCACACACAGGACAATGACTCACAGACACACGCAGATATTGTCATGAACCAGACAATATAGGCCTACAGCGAACCCGAGCATTATGGTCTCAATCATTATACTGTAGCACTGCTTCACTGCAAGGCTGTAACGCGTAACGAGATAAAGGAATTATTATATAGGATACATACAATTTAAGAGTTAAGGTAATTCCATTCTTTCATATTTCAGCATAGAAGGCCTAGGCAACATAGACTACTTGATAGGCCTTCATAAAGCGGGAATGAAAATATACCTACCGCATTAAAGACAAATATATATTGTCTAGCAAATGGAGGCCAACAAAGCAAATGTGCCTAATTAACTACACACAATAATTATAGGGGACCTTATAACTGACACCATGTTTATATTTTCAATTGAATCCTGACAAGCCAAACAAATTCATCTAAAATTTGCCAGCGATGGCCTAAAGTACAATCAATTATTCCAAAAATATTTATCTCAGAAATTTTAAGAAACAACAAATTTTATTTATATATACAGTTTCAATGACAAGCATCTATAGGCCTAAACATAGTGTCAGGGTGGCACTATTTGACAATTATCAGACAGCAGTTCACCAAATAGTTTTTGGCTAAATGACCCCTGTGAAATTTGCTATCAACAGAATACCTCCATTTTAATCTCATGCCACAGAAATTCGCATAGAAAAACAAGAAATTTATTGACATATGAATACCAAATGGATTTTACAAGACTTGATAAATGCAAATTACAAATAAGATGCCCCGGTTGGATAGCCGAGTTGATAGCAAACTTGCCTAATAAGCTAGAGGTCATAATTTCGAATCTCAGCCGGGTCCATCTCTCACAGTATTCTTGGATACGGAAACAGACGTTAAACTCCATTTTATTGCTTTTTTATGTCATTCTAACTAAGTCTATAAGTTAACTTTTAAATTAGGGAACTTTAGTTGGAATTCTTCTTTTACAGTACTTTGAAGCCTGCATATACTGGCCTATCAATTACTTCTTATTTGTAAATATGTTCTCACTAAATCTATTAGTAGCTGAGAGAGAATATATCTGTTTATTTGAACTGAAAATAGTGTTTGTGTGTGTGTGTGTGTTGTTGGGGTTTATACATAGAAATACTCTAATATATACTCTAGAACAATTACAAGTTGCGCTCTCATGTCTACAGGGATATCCCCGGATGTTGATGTGCGTAACTCAAAATATGTTTGAATTGACATTTAAAATGACTCATTTGTTTATTTAGAAACTTTATTGCATTATTCTCTATGAATGTACAAATTAATAAACTATAAAGAACGTTCATGACTACAAACAAACAAACCTTAACTACAATTTACATAATCTAAGTCAAAACACCCCCGAAAACAAACAGAATTAAGACGCTGTAGGGCAATAGACAGTCTCTGCCAGAGGAAACCGGTCTCTCGAGAATCACCGGTGCATTGAGTCATTTTTTTTCCAGGTCTCTAATGAACTCAGCTGCGGTGAAATTCATTGGTTCCATGGTCTCGAACGCCACCGAAATCACCTCATAGCTACTAGTCAGGTTTAGATACTTAGACATCTTGCGAGAATCTATGAATGTTATTATGTTTCTTGATTCCATGACGTCATTTTATTCATACTTTTAAGCTTCACACATCAACATCTGGAGTGCAGTCATGTAGCCATGAGATCACGGATTATTACTATTGCTTGAGCCTACTAGTGTATATATTAGTATTTCTATTGGTTTATAGATGTTGTGTCACGACGAGATGATGAACGTCTGTGTCTTCGAGGCCCCTACTTATGAGCTAGATACACACTGAGAAAAGCGGAAATTTTTAAGCTCGCAGGATACTTAGTACAATGCAATTTTGGCCCTCTTCATTGATAGAAATGGTTATTGTTCATTTTATTAAAATTTCACAGGACTTCATTAAATTCAGAATTAGCATTTCAAATTAAATAAAAACAGGTAGGTCACTTGTGTTCCCGTGTTGGATCCGGGAAACTTGAGAATAGACCAACTTAAAACTACCGCACATGTTTCATAAAAGCCGAGTAACGCAGATATTTACGTACTGAGGAAGGCAATGGGAAACCACCTCGGAAGTCAGAATATATATTTCAAAGAAATAGGTTACATTTTGGGTGTTGTAAAGGCATAGCCTTTTTGATGGATTAACTTGATGATCGATGTAGTGCTCATTAGTGAGCGTGATAGCAAACTGTTTTTCAGAATATGTACCTTGCACATTAGAAGTGCACTAGAGAGAGAGAGTTAACTTGTTGTTAAAATACTAAATTTAATTGACACAGCAGCTTACCTCAAGCTCTGGTCTGCTGTACCAAGGAGTATACACCACCGTGGTATACAATAGCAGTCTGTGAGTGAAAATCTTATTAAGCCAAGATCGAGTGCTATTCCAGAGTGCCTTAAAGAATCCCGTGAGATCGGCCACACGTTTATCATGAGTATCTTTCTTCAAATCTTCGCATGATTTTACAATGCCACAAAACGAACTCAGATTTGAGATAGCTATAGCCGTCAGGTTGATTGATGCAACAATGGCACCAGGCTTGTTCACGTTCAGCTTATCACATTTGCTTTGGAGTTCCAAGAACACTTCTCGTGAAATTTGATACTGAGAATTTAAATCAGCTTCAACATTTTTCAAATCCTCCTTGGGACTGGTGCTACAAATACGTAACATTAGGCCCATATTAAATTTTATACAAACTTCAAGTTTATTGGAATTAGTAATAGGTCTACAATACAATAGAACACAATATGTCAATGTCGCTTAACTGCTGGAAGGCACTATAAGGGGCATACCCGGCGAATATACCCCAACAAGCAGTTCAATGATGCCAGAACACACTATAACACAGTTTGCCAATGCATTATAATGCATTATAACACAATTTGCTAATGCATTATTAACTGAGGAGATAGCGAATTGAAGCAAAGAAATCAAATAAAAGCAAATTGGACTGCTTTTACCAGAGAAATAAAAAATACCCTAAACAACTGTCCAAAACCAACTAACATTTACAATGGAAATAAAATTCTAACAAATGCTAATGGCTGAGAAAGACAACATTCCTAAAGACAAATTCAACTCATACCACACACCATTCCCAGAGCACATTAATAACAAAATAAAACTACAAAACGCAAGAAGAACAGCCAACCCTAATGATCCTAATATTGAAACTCTAAACAAAGAAATAAACAAACTGATTACCACACACAAAACAAACCAATGGAAAGAAAAGCTATCAGACAAATGGGAACACAAAACAAACACATACAAATACTGGAAGACGCTTGATTTCCTAGCAGGGAAGTCCAGCGCCCCGCAACTAAACGCCCTGAATTATAGCTGTTTGGTTATAATTTAAGGCTCACCCGTAACTGATGTAATCTTCGGGATGCAAAACTGACGTTATTAGCTTCAAAGCAAACAAATATAACCTGAATTCAAGACAATTTAGCTCATACAGGAAGGATTCATGAAAAAGTGATAGAGCCTATATGGCAAGCTGTTGATATTACCCGTGTTGGATCCCGGAAACTTGAGAACAGACCAACCGACAACTGCATGTGTTTCGTAAGAGCCGACTAACGCAGATATTGCAGTGAAGGGCTGAGTGGTCTGGGCCATGGCTTCAGTGTACTTGACCAATTGGTCGCTCAAATTCCAGACTTGCAGAGGCCTTGTCACATGTGTGTGACTTATTTAACGTCACACACATGTGACATGTTTAAAGTTGCGGCGAATTTAACGTCCGCTTCCTCACCCGAGGGCTATGTCAGGGACGTCCCAAGCAGACCATGCAACTGCAAGCGGTTCTATAGCACCAGAACACACTTGAAAATACTATATGGCAGTACTACTATAATACCTATACATAATAATAATAATAATACATATAATAAATAATATGGCAGTGGAGGGTTGCCAGCCATGTGGCAATGATTTCTGCATAAGGGACCAATTGATCATTCAAATTCCAGATTGGTAGAGGTCTAGGCTGCCACATCAGTTGCGGCGCTTTGCATCATGACCACTTGACTCTCCATTGTCAATTCATTTTTTCATTTTATCTGGTTTTTGACTTGGGACCGTTGGACATTTCTTTTACTGCTTATCGGTTTGTCCTTTGGTTTCACAGTGTCCGATGCTGTCATTGATGATGGGAGTACTCTAATTACGTTGTTGTTGTAAAGTAAATAAATACAAAATAAGTGTAAATGGTACCTGTCAATATTTTCTAAACAGTTTTGAACAGAAGCAGGAATGAAGTGAAGGATAGACTCAATCTTCTAAGAATATAAAATGTATAATACAATTATAATTGAAATACAATAATGTGCATTAAAATTATTAAAGGTTACAACATAATAGCAACATCTACCAATTTCTAGTCATACAGCAAAACTCCTCAATGTACGTTCCAACTAGCGCGATGTCCAAAGCTACCATCACAGAGTAGCGACTAATTTCCATCCGGTTTAGAATTTACTTTTCATTATGGTGTCTTTGTTGTGATTGATTGCAGTGTGTGTATATGGATAGTGTTAGAATAGTTAAGGGTCAGGGTAGGGGTAATGGCTAGTGTTTAAACTAATTTATGCTAAATTTGAATTCGTAAATACTAAATAGGCCTATTTATAATGCAAAGTCAGACCAAAATCAGTCGCTAGTGCATCACCGATGCTTGCCAGCAGGTAGTGATAGCACCGACCCCTAGTATACAGTAATTAGCAAAGACTGAAATGCCGGCCGACAGGGAATGAACAGCCGGAAACGACGACTGGCTTAATATCATCCAGAATTGACCAGAAGGTTTTACAGTAGTGTTGAGGACTGCATGGCCATGGCGAGTCAATTTCTTATTGTCAATCGTAGATTTCAAATTTCAGAGAAAAAATGGCTTTCCTGACATTGCCTTCATGTGAGGAAACTGACGTTAATTCCTCACTGTATTGTATCCTAAATGAAACTGCAGAAAAATTACTCAGAGGAGTGGAACATATCTCTCTCTCTCTCTTTCTCTTTCCGTTTTGGTGCCGTGTGATTTTCTCAAATGGGATTGGACTAGAAGTTCAATTGAGAGACCAGTTTCAATGCTACAGCATGCTAAATATGTGTTGTCTCGGAGCAATCTGTCTTCACATTAACTTTAACATTAAAGTTTATGACTGGTTCACACTCGAATAGATAATTGAATTCTAAATTTTACTTCTGTTACAAATATTGCATTAATTAGTGTATATATTAGTGCCTACACAGTTAGCCTTAGCTGCTCCTACATTTATATCCGAAGCTTTTAAAAATGTATGCCATAATGTGGTGTCACTGGTGTGTGGATTGCGACTTGAATATTTATATATAAAATTACAATATTAATAACATATTAGTTTATTTCAATTCAATCCGACAACCGCAGATGACATCAAATGACAAACAATATACAACAAAAGAAGGAAAATGAACATAAAGTCATAACATATAGTAACTGCACATGACACATAGTACAATTACATTACTCTATAGCCTACTCGCCTCTAATTCAAAACCATAATTGATGGATCGAGTGAAGTAGCAGCTATTTGCGAGCAGTGCATCGGCAGGAAAGAGCTTGCTGCTTGCCAGTCTCGGTACATGCTTCAAGCTCATGACGGTGAGAAGAGTCCTGGGCATCAGCTGATCAATCTTAAACAATGGGCCCAACCACTGAAGGTAGTAGTCCTTCAGGTAGTCGTCTGACCTGTAAATATACAGTACATTTATGTCATAATATACGAATCACAGTAAATACACGAATAATAATAATACAGGTTTAACGTTTCCTTATCCAAGGATAATGTCAGGGATGTAGATTCAGGATTTCTGTTAAATACCAAATCCATACAGAGAAATAAAAAGTCAATCAGACATGCGAGAATTGATTTTGGAGAGACTGTGAACGCTCAATAATTATAATCAGAAAGCCTTCATATGCCTCGCTCCCAACTGCGATGTTCTTGATACAGCCAACTAGGTTTTGTATGAATAATGTGAAAAGTGAACGTTATCATAAATTCATTGGAACATAAACATATACAATTATATATTCCCGAAGGAGAATCTTAGTCCTATAATTCCTATAATAGTTAATAATTCCTATAATTTATAGTTATAACTCTCATAATTTTGATTATTTAATACCTGAATGCCAATACAAATTGCATTTACAATCCACTGATACTATTAATAGCACTTTAAATAAAAGCCTTTTCATTACACAGAAAGAGCTCATAGACACTGGAGCTGATCTGCAACTAAGCAATACAGCACACAGATGACAACTGTCGCTAATCTGATATCGAAATCGCCACGAACCATATGTTGGAATTCAAAAACATCCGTAGCAGTCACTCATTACGAATCTATATTGCTCCCAATGAATCAAACATGAGGGATGGGGGGGGGGGTGGTTGTTTCATTGCGCTTCCAAGATTTTACTCCCAGGCCGACTCGACCGGGAAGCACTGTAACATTGACTGTGCATGTACGGCTGATCAAATTTTAACATTACAGAAGATTTGTATTAGGAGTAGGAATGGGGCAGGGGCAGGTGCAGTGCGATGGTAGAGTAGATAGGGCTAGCTTTTGCGTAGGGGTTAGGCTTAGCTTATGGCTAGGATTTTTATTTGGATTGGGTTCAAATCAAATCAAATCATATAACGGTTTAACGTCCGGTTCATCATCTGACGACGATATCAGGGACGTCTTAGACAGTCACACCAGCTGGTCCACCTAAACGCAGAAAAAATATAATTAAGCTGTGTTGGTTCCAGCAAAGATAAGAATAGACTAACCTAACGCTGCACATGTTTCACAGAAGCCGACTAATGCAGTTACTGTTTAAGGTGGCCTCTCAGATACAAAATTGTCTCCAAGTAAAACATTGCATACAACCCTACAATTAAATGCCATGGATCTGCCATTAGGCAGTGCACTGAGAGAGAGAGAGAGAGAGAGAGAAAGAGAGAGAGAGGGAGAGAGAGAGAGACAGAGAGAGAGAGTGAGAGAGAGAGAGAGTGAGAGAGAATTGAGACAAGTGGTACACGTATAAAGCTCACTTACTCTCCATACAGATGATCCTTGAATGATTTAACTGCTTCAAGAACGTCTGAAATGCCCCACCATACGCTAAATTTAGCGTCATGCTTTGCTTGTATGTGAGTTGGGGAGCGATGTGGTATACTCTGTTTCTTGAGGAAATGAATGAGCGGCATAGCAAAGAGCCATTTTGGCTGGATATCATAGTGTGATGTTCCCTTCACCAAATGCGACATGCTTCTAATCAAACTCTCCGCAATATTCCTAGAAGCGATAAACACACATCAATTTGATACAAATAAATACTTGTACATTCACTCATTCACGCAACTCATCATTCATTCTCCTATCAACTTACTACATTAATCTAGCTTTTTGACAACCATATGTCTTCTAATTCTGATAAATTAATTGATTGGTGTGTTTCTAAGCATATTGCAATTTTCTGCATTGTCATATTGTTTATATTTTATATTTTCGTTGTATTCTAGGAGAAAAACGGTAATATACGTTTGCTTCATATACATATAGGACTAATCAAGAATTTTAAAACCAGCGGCATTTCTTCATTTCTGTCCTATATCAAATCTGATAACAAAAATTACTTAAATTTAATCTCTCTCAACGCCATAAGTTTAACATTTATAATCAATACCATCTGCTGTCACTTCACGTCTTACACGTTAGAGTGAATGTTACACATATCTCACAGGATTAGGCCTATTAAAAATAAAAGAAATAAAAAATAAAAGAAATCATGACAATGATATTCAGCCATTACATATGGCTGAATATCATTGATTAGATACATACATGCAATATCATTGCAATTATTATTATTATTTAGAATATTTCATAGAATTATGTAAAGTTAAATATAGGATATAATGTAACAACAAGAAATGTACGTAGAGATGTTTGAAATGTCCCGCCATTCATCAGATTTACCGCCGTGCTTCGTTTTCAACAAGAGAATTTGATCATAAAGCCAACGCAACTATAATTAGACGAAACTTACTTCTGCCACTCGTCTGAGGGGAAGTAGTTGGTGATGAGCTGCTCGTAGTCCACGCAGCTATTGGTGTCAGCATCCACGCGGAGCAGCAGAGCACTCAGCAGCCGAGTTGTCTCCTCACGAGTCCACGTCAGGTCATAGACCACAGCAAGGTGAGCGATGCAGCATGCTGTAGCTAGCCTCGCTCCAGCCCGGTCTGCCGTTTCTCTAACATCTGATGGAGGTTCAGTTGGACACCTCTCCAACTCTGGCTTGATGTAGTCAGCCAACATCTACACCAGAATTATGCGGACGGTGTTTTGCAGAACTGATCCATATGATTTTATTGCTTTTATAAATGACCTTCAATTTTGAATGAAATTTAAAGAAATTATTTTTTTAAAGTTTAAATGATAATCTTCTTCTTTCAGGTGTCCTGCCGGTTCCCATCTTTGACGGTCACGGTTTTCCAAATATCTCTGTCTCTAGCAAATCTAATCATTTCTACTTCTTCAACGTTCATCCATTCACTGA
>JAQFZF010001062.1:0-15041 GCA_034695365.1 Enchytraeus norvegicus | reverse complement strand
TATGCTATGCATTGTAGTTTCAGTTTGATAATAAATAAAGGAATAAAGACTTTAAAAATATTAGGGAAATGTACGGCACTTCGATATAATTCCGTAGCCTTACTTACATAAGTTCATTATTGAGTGTTTCATTTGCTATGATGTCATTGAATGCTTTAGGTATCTGCAGTTGACAGTTGAATTTGTAAAACATAATTATGTTTTAATACGATTTTTACTCCTTTGCATGTTCATACAGGTATATATCGACGCGTTGCCTTAGCAACCATGGCACTGATCAAGAGATCTACGGTATCCAGTGAGATGATGAGCGGAGAGATAGGAGATTTCTACAATATTGATAGCATTAACGAGGCTTTCATCCAGATCTCTAACTCTCAGCCCACCCTCATGCTGCAGTGGTGTAACATACTGATACAACTCAACTATTGTGAGGTGTCGTGGTGGTCAAAAGTCTTTCATACTGTCTCCAGTAATCAGTCGTTATCTAGGTACTATCTACTATCACTATGTTCAAATTTTCAATACTCACATATTTAATGAAACTAGAACAAGCATAAAAGTTATTCAAACAGTTAATATTAATCTATCTAATGCCTGATGTCAATTTGTTTCAAGGCACAGATTCCCACATACAACCCACTATATCGCTTGTTAATGAGCACACCTCTGTTAAGCCAAAGTAGATTATCTGTTTGCCCTCCTCAGCATCTCAGTTGGTCATATCTCAACGGATGCTGTCTATTAGGTTGTTCGTCTATATTTAAATTTCCCTGCCCACACGTTATCTTAGAATTATTGATGCGGATATAATTAATATTATTGTTGTTGCTGTTGTTGTTCCTACAGTCTGCCTGCCTGTGATAAGACGCTGAACGCAAGCATAAATGCGGAGGTTGTGAGGCGTGGCGGCTTGATCGTCTTCTGTGATTATATGGTCAGTCATCCTTTCGCGTGATATCTTTTATTCAGTTGTAATGATTTTTCTATCATTATCCTTTACGACTGATCAAGAGTCTTCGTGGTCTAACGGCAGCACTTGCGGCCTCTGAATCGCTGATTCAATGCCCAGTTTTGGAGACCTATGAGTTGCAAGCCTTAAATAAACTGCTTTATTATCAATTGCTATGATAACAGCAGTCTGTGTACATTTATCAGGATACGCTCTGGCGAACTCAACTAGCTATCCAAATTGGAAACGAATCCCGGCTATCTCACCATCTGGCTAGATCAATAGCATACTAAATTATTATTGTGACTGATGAACATGTTTACAGGAGATTATGAAACCAAAGGTCTTATTTATTAATTGTATTTTCTATAAATACGATGAAGCTTGTTTGAAGCCAAACTAATCTGTGACTAATGGAATAGATTCTGAAAAAATTTATTATGTGTACCGTTGCATAAAATTGTATTGTGTGTACTGTTGCACTTATACCCAGTTGCTTTGGTGTTGGGTTAAAGTTAGTTTAACTGTGCAGTGAACTAATTTTACAGATAACTCAATAACTAATTTGGATTTTGTGGAGAAATTGTATTAGTTAATTTAGTACCTAGTTAATTTAACTCATCCATTTTTCGACTCGCCTCCGCTAGGTTGTTGATTGGTTGCTGATCGCACGTATTATCTAATTTAACTAACCCCAAAGGGTTGGAACGGTCAAGACTCGACCATATAACGATGACTGAGCAGTTAGCTGGAAGAACGTTGCAATAAACTGAATTTCGCTAACCCTGGGGGTTAAATGAGCTTAGTTAGTTTAGTCCATGGGCTAGATGGACCAAAGAAACTGTGTATTACACATTTAATTTCAATCAGCTCATAATTTTACTCACACTATACTAGTAGAGTAGTACTCACACTATACTAGTAGAGTAGTACTCACACTATACTAGTAGAGTAGTACTCACATTATACTAGTAGAGTAGTACTCACATTATACTAGTAGAGTAGTACTCATACTATACTACTCATAAGCTGTCATACAATATATAAAACTTTTGTAATAGATTGCAAATGTCTGAAGCAACATTTGATGTACTTTATTTTATTTGTATTTTGAAGATGTATCATGCATTGGAATTCAATTTCTTGCTTCCTAAAATACAATTATCTTTACATTCTTATATATATTATGTTATTTGGCTGGAGCCAGTGGTCAAACAGTTAGATAGCCGACGGACGGGGATCAGTAGGTGCGCGGTTCGAATCCTAGGCTCGCTCGTCACTGATGTCCTTCCGAGAGATGAAACTGAATTTAAACTCGGCTTTAGCTTTTATCCATTATGTTTTAGTGCGAGAATGTGACGGAAGTGAATCTATTGGCGTGGATAGTGAAGAATCATATCTTAGAGCTCATCCTATTGTCTCATGAACCACCTGTTCAAGATTTGATAGCGTATGTCCTAAGTACTTAACTTTTCCATTTTCAAGCACATCTTTTATCATAATCTGTAGGCCTGCCAATGAAATAACTGATCTTATGAATATTCCGTTATATTCTCTTATTATATTCCCTTAGCACATGTCTGCGGCTCATTAGTGATCGCTTTGCTCAGTTTGTGTCGCATTTAGCACAGTAGATCCAAGTTAGATTCTCACTCGAGTCAATGAGAGTGTAAAATCTCAAATGTGCAAAGGGTCAACCAAGCAGTGGGTAAGCAGTGGGTCTGGAGACCTCACTGTCGAATTAATAATTTTGTTACCTGTGTGCTGCAAGAGCTCAGGATGGGATCAACTCTGTGCCTATGCTCATTATCGAATATGACACCCAATCCTTACCTTTTTTCAGGTGCAGATTTTCATTCCCCCCCCCCTCAATTAGAATTATTACTGTATGATTATTATTAAAATTATTACAATTTATAATTCTATGAGCTTCTGGAATACAATAGGGCCTAAACACTGTAACTAAATCACGTTATCAACTGCTCAGTAGCAGCTGTAGTGTTTTTAGTTGTGGTGTAGAGTTTTTGTCAATTTTTAAATTAATTATTACTTTACTGTTTAGTGTTACAGTGTTTAGTCTACTTTGTCGTTCATGGAATCGTCATTAAATTACATACATGGATCGCTGTGTTTACTTAAATGTCATTTTACTTCATGCAATATTATTTTCAGAGCTGTACACCGCACACCTGCTGCAAGTGGACAGTTTATTGAGGCCTTACATGACACTGGTGATAAAATCAAAATGGTATGTAGGCCTACTTCGTAGCCTTCATATTTCTATACCAATTAACTTTCATGGGCCTACCTTACTATACCTGTGGGTTAGTGTTAGTATCTCTCAGTGATGTTAACAAGGCCTCGACACACAAAGATTTAGTAGAAGTAGACAGTATCTTATCTCCTGCATGCGACCGCATGGCGGGCAATCGGATTTTGTGGAGACAGAGAGCCTAAAAACTCGCTGTGGAGTTAAAAAAGGATAAAAGAAGACGAAAGTGTTTAGTTAATTATTTTTTGCTAGTCGATAACACAGCGGTTGAGGACTGACATGGGTTCCATTTTTTCACTATTCTAACCCCAGGGCTCGTCCCTTCACTGGTGTAGTCGGTAGGTCGCGAAACTAACATTAAATTTGGCTTGAGCCCTTAGTGTTCTCACATTTATCCTTGATATATTGTGCAGCTAAGCGCGAGCTCAGTGAAGAAGGTGTTGGTATGTGTTGAGAACACTCATCCACTACAGGGCATGGCCGTGCTGAACCTACTGATAGACAAGTTTCTCTCCTGCAGATATCTGGCTGTAGCGCGACTCTGTGACACCATCGCTTGTCGTCGGCTCGAACTTCTTCTAGCTGATAACCTACAGGTTACTTCTATACCATAATAATACTTAAAGGCATAGGTACCACCGAATCAATACTGACTCTTAGTGCGGAGCTGATCCAGTTTGAAAACGCTTGTTTACAAACGTCGTTTAATCTAGCGGCAAATTCACCAGCCACACTTTATTATTTTTTGTTTGCAACTATGAGGAACAGATGAATTGCACTGTATCAAGCTGTTTAATCATTGCGCATTTTGCCAATCAGTGAATCAATCAAAAGATCAATTAATCAATTAGTCAATAGATTTAGTGACGGCGCAGTATGTCCCAATGTGCATTAGCCCACTCATTCTAATTTGAACATGTTATAGGTCACCTATAACATATGCAAATTAGAATGAGTGACGATCGTCCCATGCAGAGATAGAGGCATAGACCTCTGAAATCATAATTTTAAAGTTATTAAAATGAAGTTTCAGTTAGATCTAGCAGATCTAATGCTAGAGCTAGATACGTATCTGCTAGACAATTATTTTCAATTTTATTGCTTATATTTTGCAGGAAGAGAATCCGATCAGTGTTGAAGACGTTGATAAGCTGCTGACGTTAATGCAGGATGAACAACTTGTCAGACGGTTAGTGAATTACACAAAACTAACTCTGTCATGTGGCAAAGAAATTAAACAGTTGCACACATAAAGTTTAGACACATAAATTTATTACATACTATTTTATGTATCTAATTAATTATTGTTTCAGTTTGATTGTTTTTGAAAGTATCACAAAGCATTAATAAGCTATTTTCCATTCAGAGCATTGATGATTGGATAATGCACTGGATATGCATCATTTAGGTTCCCATTACTGTTGTCATTGTTTTGATTAAATGCTTTGAGAGTCAATACTGCTATAAATTATAAATTAGCTTTCTTTTTTAATGTATACAAGGTACAGTACACAACAACCTTCTGTTGCGTGCTCTATTTATGACTATTGTAGTTTATTTAATATTTATCTTGCTTCTTTGTATTTTCAGTCACGGCAGACTATTGTCGCTGATTCAGAAGCTTCGTGAAGCCGTCGGCTCCTCAAGTCCCAGTAGAGACGTCCCAGTAGCCTTGTCTCCAGCCCCTGATCTCAGTCTGGCTCAATGTGATATATCAAACATTCTCATCAATCAGGTCTGAGACTTGTGTTTAGTTAAATATAAGATCCAAGAAACACCATGTTGTTGTTGTTGTTTAGCAAACAATAGCGCATGCTATTGAGCTTACCAGATGGCGATATATCCGGGATTCATTTCAAAATTTTTGTAGCTAATTTTAGTCGCCAGAGTGTTTCTTGGTGAAAGTACACCTATTGCTACTATTATAGCCATGGAGAATAAAGCAGCTTGCTTAAGGCTTTCAACTCAAGAGTCTGCAAAACCCTTTGAGTTATGTATAGACTCCTCTTCCTCATGATTCCTCAATGCTGCCATTAGACACTCTCCGTGTAGCAAAGAGATCTGCCATGACAGGGCATGCTGATCTCATCCATGCTGGGTTTTCAGGGAGAGAGGTCGTGAGTTCACCAACAGATTTCTAGAAGATCTGATACTTGATGTAACAAAGAAATATTATAAATCAAACCAGTAAGGGGTCTGGGCCATCATTAATAATTAAATAACTATTTTCTCATCTCATCTGAGGAGAATATTAGAAGTATAAAACAATTGATTTTAAATTAATATATGATTCTAGATTTTAGATGCTACCTGATCAGCTTAATTATAATTATAAATGATAAACATTCATTTTTATCAGTAGGTATGAGTTTGCTTAACGTCAAGGTACAGAAGCACAAAGCTTCTCTTCCAGACGTCTCAACACAATCGAGCAACTACTGTCACAAAGATTGGTTTAAGATTATCACAGATTTTACTCCGCCGAAGCACCTTGCAGTCAATTACAGAGCACCAAGCTAATATTTAAGTATAATTATTATATCAGTGATTTAAGTCATGGACATCTAAATGATATAATAGTATTATATAGATTACCTCGAGCATCTAGTATATACAGGGAGGGCAAAAAAAAAACCCTAGCGAAATCTTCATAACTTCGTCAAAATTCAAGATATTTAAGAAATATTTTGAGGCTTTCTAGAGGAGGAATTTTGACATCTAACCTCCAGATTTGATCGAAAATATCTATAAATAAAAAAGTTACAGCGTTTCTTCGAAAAAATCGAAAAAAACAAATTAACAAAGCTTATTAAACAGGCATTCATTCTTTTTTATTGAATTGTGGCTCCGAAGGGGGCCGTTTGTTGATGCTGCCGACTATATTTGAGGTGTTCAAAGTGACTGTCATCTGTTCAAATGCGTGTTTGTAACCTTTTCCAGGATGCTAGTGCAGCCACCTTGATAGCCTGTTGTGGCAAGTCTTCCCAGATTGTCTCCAGCACAGTCTTGAGTCCAGCCTTATTGGTTGATTTTGGAGTTAACACTTTGTACCGCTCAAGTATAGCGCCCAAGACGTGGTAGTCGAGAGGATTATGATCACGTGAGTTTGGTGGTCACTCATCCTACTTAACGAACTCCGGACTATGCTACTCGATCCATTCTTGTGCTACTTCTATTTAAATATGCTTTATTAATTTGGCTATTTCGATTTTTTCGTAGAAACTCTGTAACTTTTTTATTTATTAATATTTTTCGACCAAATTTGTAGGCTAGATGTCAAAATTCCTCCTCTAGAAAGCCTTGAAATATTTGTAATAAATTTTGAGTTTTGACGAAGTTATTGAGATTTCGCTAGGGGGGTGTTTTTTTACATTGTTATTCTACAGGACCCCATATTATATTAGTTAAGAATCATTAAAGATGTCAGTGTATAGTTAATTATATTAGATCAGAAATGATTTTTCAGAAAACAAGTAATCTAAGGCAAATACTCGTTATACTGCTATTTGTGTGAAGCTTTTAGGATGTTTAACAATTTTATATTATTCACTGCTAAGCATTTTACTGCTTAAAACAAAATGCAATTTGTCATATGTAACAGTATATTGGTGTCATTTTAATGGTTAGATTTTATTTATAATGAATTATATGTACAATTGTACATTATATACAATGTAGTTTAATGCAATAAATATTGTTTGGTGTTAGGAATGGTACCTGTCTGTGATCAGAGACCACTGTTTTACAGAGAGAACTGTGGCCAAGGAGTCCGCACATCTACTGCAACATCTCAACTACTCCATGATCCTCTCTCTCATCATTGACACGGTATCTACTTATTTCTCTCTCTCTCTCTCTCTCTCACTCTCTCTCTCAGTGCACTGCCTAATGGCAGGTCCATGGCATATAATTATGGTTGGTATGCCATTTTTCTTCCAGGTAATGTTGTTTTCTGAGGTGAATTCCCTTAGCCTTCCTCAGTGATTGCGTTAGTCGGCTTTCTAATTTACAAAACACATACAACTTTCGGTTGGTATTGTCTCAAGTTTGTCGGAGCCAACATGGTCAACTTGTTTTTATTTATTGACGTGCGTTCTTATGCCACGATTATTAGAAAACTACAATACAATTTATCAATGTGTATTGTTAGAAGTATTTCTCTGAATAGAACTTTGTGATTAGGTGAAACCAACAGATCGATATGTATATCATGAACGCTCTCAGAAAATTCTGTGCCTAACCTCAGTTTTTTCATGAAATTGTGAGAACGATATCATTTGTAATTTTACTTGTATTATTTGTCTAAGCACTTTTTGCACTTTTTTCATTAAATTTTTTACCAATCAATAAAAAAGTATATTTATAAAGCTTCGATAGATCTATGCAAAATGCCACAGTAGAGCTCAATGAACACTGGAATGTGATTCTGTGGAGCGCCATAATTAATGTGGCAGTCTAGACGTCTGCAAGTCAGGTATTTGAGACACCACTCTTGGTGTGTTACACAGAAGTCGTTGACCGGACCACATGGTTAGAAGCCTATCCACTGCCGTATCAATTACTCTATTACTTACAATATTCTCATATAAATTCTTTTTTAGTCAGTGTGCACTTGAAAACACTTTTATATGCAAATTAAATAATGTAGGTCTAACTAGCTATAATATTAATTCCATTTAGAGGGCTCTTACTTCTATGAGGTTTTGTGACATCATCATCGAATGATGAAGCAGATTTTTCGTATTGACTGAATATTATCATGTGCTTCAGATAAAGTATACAATTTAATTTATCAATGATTAATAATGTATAACATTGTATACTGATCAACTGTTGTGGTATATGGCAGGCTAGACTACTCTACCCGTAAGTACGATTGAACATGGAGTGGTAAAAACTAATAATAATAATAAAACAGCAACACAAGAATTGAAACTAGCATGTGTGAAAATATAAGATTTTTTACAAATTTATTTGAAATATGTTCAAAATTTTTGTTTAGAAATGCAACCTGTCGCTGTTGGAGGATTGCATAGCACACGGAACCCATCTCAGCCTCAGAGCCTTCCACGAGCCTGCCACAGGTCCCAGATCACCTGATCACCTGCTTGACCCACTTCTCAAGGCCGCTCAGTTTACCTTACTACGTCACATCAACGGAATCATCAATATGCTGCCGGTTCCATTCACCATCCTAGACTACAGCGTGTGGTGCGACACCTCCCTCGATCCTAAAGTGTCGACCAACCAGTATCGAGAGAAGATGGAGGAATTCTTTACCGACGTTCAATGGACTCACAATGTGATACATCTAATGAAAGCCTTGTCAGCATACCTTCACTCGCTGACCGTGGTTCCGTTCAAGAAGTCGATACCTCAGGAGGCTGTGACGGATATAGCCAGGTTTGGTACGCTGTTCATGGAGCTGATGCAGTGGATGATGTACAGAGAGAGGGGGAGACCGTCCAGTGATGTAGTGCTGGCTTCAGTCAAATGCTATAACCTGATACTGAACAATGACCAGCTTGCCTCAACACTGGATCGCAATGAGCTCACAAATCTGTCATGTTCGGTGATAGCATCGACTTACAAGCTCGTCTGCTCGTGTAAGTCTTCTCACTTATAGCAGTTCAGATGTTTACTTGTCAAATAGAGAGATTATGTTTTGATCTTGTTTTTTATCTGTTTTATTTCACACATGACATACGCAAAATATTATGCTGGTTCTTTTTCGTAGTTGCTGTTTTTGTGTTTTTATTATTTGTAATTTCAATTCCATGATTATTTGTACTTCGGCTGTTGATAGAGCGATAATGCTGCTTTACGCAAATACGTGATGAACGTGCCAGACACTCTGAGGTTCTGACCTGGGTTTCGAACTCGGATCACTTACATCTGAGCAAACAACAATGCACCTATTTTATGTTATGTAATTCTTAGACCTTTTCATATCTGGAATCAGACAGTTCTTAAGTGTTGTGAATTGCAATCTGTCTAACTGTCATAATATGTGGATTTCAATACTAGTAGATTATTATTCGTACGTAATAAACACTCGCAATTAATATTACCATTAATGCAATTATTAACATCAATCTTTATTTCACAGGTTCATATTCGAGACTTGTTTTTATAGATTTTAAGATGCAGTAAAATAGTCCAGAATAGGAAATCATAATATAAAACATATATAATTTCATAGAAAAATTATATTGTTTTAATGTTAATCTAGTACGATCTGAAACTTTCCAATATGGCGATATTTTGTGTATTTCAGTTATAATGTTGCCGGGGCAGAGACTGATAGAATTCCCTCACCAGGAGCATTCAGATGATCCACTGCCTAGCGCTGGATTCGATGGTTTGTTCTCTACTTTTCACAATATTGGTTTACATAAGGACTTTTTATTTTATTTTATTATATCTACAATAATTATAAATTTATTTTAAATTAAATTTTTCACACTTGGTTTTGATATCATTCCATGTATTTATTGTTTTTTTGTGCCCTGGGCTGAAAGTGGCCCTTGGCTAATAAACATAGAATACATTTTATCACATTAGAAATAGTATTACTATTATTAACTGATAAATTCAAAATTATTATATTGTTCACACCTGTATGTGATATTATTCCTGTGTTTATTCAACTTTGATATATTTTGGGCTTTATTGAAACTTTTTCAGCATAATAATTATTAGTGAATTTGTAGGAGAATCTTGCATGATAGTGTGCCAATATTATATAAACTCTGTAAGTTTATTTCAGTGCTTAGTTAAACCTGTTGTGTTTTGAGGATTGTTGTCATACATAAAATCGAGTAACTTGTTTATTCCTATGGTGGTTTTATCAAATTTAAGTATAGATAACCGAAAGCTGTACGTGTTTCGTAGAAGATGAAATGCAGTGAGTCACTGAGGAAGGATAAGGAGACCCACCTCAGAAAGCAAATCTATCATTAAGAAGATATGTAGAATATACATGTAGAATATAGGCCTACATGTAGAAGACATGTAGAATATACAGTTATGTGCCATGGACTTAGCGTTAGGCAGTGCACTGAGATAAAATCGAGAATTTAGCACTATGATTACTCAAAATTCAATAATCCTGTAATATATACTTAACCTTTTGATTCTTCTTCTAAGTGCATCTGTTATTCAAAGTACTTTACGAAATGATTCAATGGAGATTAGCTTCTTAATATTACTATTATTCATTTTATTGTTGATATTTCAACGTCAAATTGTGAACAGTTATCTTTGAGCTTAGAATTATTCCAACATTTAAATATAAATGTATTAGTGCCTCTTGCCTTGAGACACTGGGACCAATCAATGCTGCCGCTACAGATTTGATTGAAACAGGCAGAAGGTCTCACAGTATATCTGGCGACTGCCAGAATAAGGCTTTCCTGTGGCAATGGTTGTCTATTGAACTTCAACGCTCAATGCAATTTTCTTCCGCGTCACTTTGAGCTAGACAGTATTCCAGAGTTTCAAAGATTTCTATGCATAGACTTTAATCTTTGCTAATATTTTTAAGCAATAAATATAAATTTCAGCTATTTTTAGCCCAGGGTCATTTACAACCCATGGCATTAAAAATATAATGGGGAATTAAATATATACATTTATGTATATTACATAAATTTGACGTATAATGATAGTATTTAATGTTATCACCAGTCAAACGCAAATACAGTCGAGGTGAGTAATGAAATGAAAGCAGTAACTGTCATTGGAGGCTTGGTTAATACTCTGTTGTCTGGGTGAAGGGAGAGAAATATACTGTCTAGATATGATGAAATAATGTTATTGTATAATCATTTATTACAAGAATTGTATAATTCGTTTACTCAAACTGATAGACTCAATTTATTAATCTATCAATGGTGATCTATAATTTGAAATTATGTTCTCATTTTCAATATTTTTTGTTAACTTCTCTTTCGAGATATAAGTGTATAGCAAACATAATTGTTCTAGATAATTTTGACGTAGGTTTCATGGCCAAATGTATCTTTAACAATGGGTCCGATTGGCTTCCTAGGCAGTGGCTGTTGCTTACAAATCAAAAAATCAAATCAAATAGCTGTTTAACGTCTGGTTCATCATCTGACGACGATATCAGGGATATTACGTATTCAAAGTATTCTAGACCACCTCATCAGAAAGTATTTTGCACTGAATGCTGGTCAATAATGTTATGTGAATGCTGAATGTTTATTTACTGTGTAACGTGGTTTGATGATTCTTTTTTTTCTATCTACCTATCTGACGGTCATAACGTCCCTTGTGGGACACAATTCAGAGGATTTCCATAGCTGGGATCCGCTCATGGACTTTCGTTCATGATCATGAAGATTTGCCATTTCCAGGACTCTAAGGACTCTTGAAACCTTTCCCGTTTTCTTTCCTCACTATGTTGGGTGCGTCCTCAATGCTCGACGGAGGATTTATAGCTGGTTAGGTGGATAGACGAGGTTTCCTGCGGTTGTGTCTTTTTTTAGATATAGCCTAATGATAAAATTAGTTGAAATAGCTCATAGGTCGACAATTGCGCATCACTTTTCATTACATTTTTTTCACATATTTCTCACTATAACATATAATTCAATAATATATCTTCATCAATCAATCAATGAGTTGTGAGCACTGGGCTATAGTCAAAATGTCGTATGTTGTCAAATGTGTTTATAAGTTTTATAATATATGTAAAAGAATAAATGCTGTTTTAATTTGATGCATTGCCCCATTGATTTTGTGTTAAATTATTAGTTATTATTATATTTGTTTATTGGTATCAGTCTGACAATCTCAGATGGTTACAATAAAAAATAAATCAGTATTGTATGGTGTTTAATATGTAAGTCTCACTGTCAGTATGATCAGTATACCCTTGTTTAAATGAACAGAGTTTTGAAGGTATATCCGAACGAGTAGGCCTATGTAGTGTAAATCGATTGTTCAATGAGGGATTACTAGTTTTGTACATTTTTTCTCTCAAGGTTTGTTGTTTGCCATCAATCTAGATACTGATTTGCAATATACGCAATTGCGAATGGAATTTGATTTGCTCAATTCGAAACTGACAGTAAATAATGTCTCTGAAGGCCATCATCTTCCGTACGATCCATACCTAAGCAATAAGTAGTAAACAGTAAACACTTGGCTTTGCCGGCCATTCTGGTAATATGAGGCAACAAAGCTGTTTATTATTCACTTTCTAAGTCAGTGGTGCACAACCTCCATGAGCCGAAGGGCCGCATGAGACTTGATAAATTGATCACGGGCCGCACGAACGTTTTCACCATGCATGATGTAGGGGCGAACCAAGCATTTTGTTTCGAGGGAACCAAAAATGACATTGTCTTTGCTTTCCAACATAATTGTCTAAGATAGAAATAAAGAAGGTCAAAACATTTTTGGAGGTAGCCCCTCGTGACCGCAAAATACTATTAATTTGTCAAACTAGTTGTTATTTTGACATCAATATTTAGTTTTACTTTAAAAAAATTTCAAGACGGCTCTCGGCGGGCTACATGTTGTGAACCCCTGCTCTAAGTAATTGGGTGTTTTAAATGTTAAGATGTCAACACTAATATTAAATATTACATAAATTTAAAAAGAAAATATTATATAATACCATGCAATATGATGGGGATTTAACGTTCGGTTCCTCACACGAAGGCGAAGTCAGAGACGTCTTAAGCAGACTGTACAACTGAAAGTCGTTCTGTATCCTCAGAATACACTTGCCAATGCATAGACAGAAGAGAGAGCGAGATCCGAAGCAGTGCAAGTCCATTCGCCAGGGCTAGAGAGTCTGAGTTAATTAAACAGCTCTAAGGAGGAAACAAATGGATTTTCAGCTTAGAAAGTTGCTATTCATGCACATTATCGAAGCAGATCATAATAATTATTGATATTCCTGTGATTTATATTGTACAGACCAGTACCATGCAGTGACAGCCTGTGATCATATATCAGAGCTTATCCACAGCCTCAACTCTCACCTCAGTCCCATCAACATCAACAACAAGTTACCAATGTTCCTCGTTCCTCCGCTACGGACACTCATTGCCAGTCAGTAACGCAGAATGTTTTACATTTTTAATTTGCTACAATTTTTAATTAATTAAATTCTAATTAACATGAATGAATATTGGATAAGTTCAGTTTTCATAATATACTTACAATAAATTAAATAATTGAATTTCAATAAATTTCAAACCTCTAAATAAATAAAAGTCTGCAAAGCTAAGTTTAATATCCGTTTCCGTATCGAGGGATATTGTCAGAGACGGACCCAGTTGGGATTCGAACCCGTGACATCCTGTGTATCGAGCAAGCGTGTTACCGACTACGCTGTCTAACCGGGAATACTCAATTCAATATTTTTAATTGAATTCTCTGTTAAGAATGCGCTTGCTTTTCTTATTTCAATGATTATCATTTATTCTTCTTTATGTTTCATGTTATTTTTGTTACTGTTTGAACAGATTTAGGACGCCTGCCAATAGTGAACAGCTATGCTCGCACGCCCCCACTGGTGTGGAAATTTGGTTGGATGCCCTCGCCATCTGGTGATATGAAGACTAGACTTCCTCCTCTGCCACTGGACTATCTCCGGGAGAAAGATATCCTTTGTGACTTCATCTCTAGGATCAACTGTCTCGGTTAGTTTCATCTTTAGGATCAACTGTCTCGGTTAGTTTCAACACTAGGATCAATTGTCTCGGTCGGTCACCTTTTACAACTTTTGTATTATCTCAGGTTTACATAGTCAATGCAAATATGACATGTAAATTACTTGTTACAAGTGGCAACACTGCTATAGGGTTTTTTTAAGCTCTGCGCACTGATGATCGCTACATCAAAGCTGCCAAAGCAATGATCCTTTCGTATATTATAGAGATCACAGGATTTATTAATTAAAGATGATGACTAAGTATTTCTCAGTCTTGTACTAACTATATGCTGTAAGGCGTGGAAAATTGTGCAAGCATACTCAATACTCCATAAGTGGCACTGAGTGCATGTTGGCTACATTATTGTACAGTGTACACTATATGACATATTATGTTTAATTGAAATTATGTTTATGAAATTATGTGTAATATTGTGTATGTGTGATCTTGGGTGTATGGGTGTGTGTGTGTAGGTTGGACCATTAGACAACAGTTTGAAGAGACGTGGATGAGTTTGTTGTGTATATGTGTAGGTTGGACCAATAGACAACAGTTTGAAGAGACGTGGATGAGCTTGTTATGTATGTGTGTAGGTTGGACCAGTAGACAACAGTTTGAAGAGACATGGATGAGCTTGTTGGGTATTCTTGATCCCGTATCACTGGGTACGAGAAGAGATGAGTCAGCTGAACAAATCAGCAACGAGGTCTGTGGTCCCTGTGTGAATGTCTACATTTCTTTACAAAAATATTCATATGGATTACCAGTAGTCGAAAGGTGTACAGCACAGATTCATCTATTTTAATTATATTGAAATTATTTGAACACTGCGCATTGCTTGTTTGATGATTGACTGAGTGATTAATTGATTAATTGACCAATCAACCAAAAAATTTCCATTGACTGACTGACTGGCTGACTCAATCAATTAATCGATTGATTGTTTGATTGATTGATTGATTTTTTTTTTCCCCTGGGTGTAAACAGCCCGGTGGGTTTTATAAAAGCGATTCATTAAGAATGGAATGAATCGTGGCCCGGCTACTCAAGATCGACTAGATTAAAAGACCCGCGAAAACAAACCGCATTAAACCTCTGCAGAGCAATTGAGAGCCTCTGCCAA
>JAQFZF010001061.1:0-15045 GCA_034695365.1 Enchytraeus norvegicus | reverse complement strand
CCCTGATATCGTCGTCAGATGATGAACCGGACGTTAAACCGCTATTTGATTTGATTTTGATACAACATACGGCATTCACTCAAAAAGAATGCATTAGACGTGTAGAAAATTAAAACAATAATACTGTGACATTCAGTTTATTGAACTATTAATGCTAAAGTTGTTAATGTAATTATTAGGCCTACATGTTGTTTGTTTACATTACTGAAGTTCACACTATCGATTTGCTGATATATATAGGCCTAATAGTTCTTGTAAAATTACTAAAATATATGAGCTCAGCTTTGTAAAAGGCTCATCTCACACGCCAGGCTCCGCCTTAGGACCGCCCATGACGCACCCCAGGTATAAGACGTTTAACATTAAAATACAGGAAAATAGCTCTAATTTTCATATTGCGACCAAATGCGGCGATTTCGTAAAGTATGTATATAATAAAAAGTATATACAGGTATTAACTACATGATGTACAATTCGATTTTTTAAATTTGGTCTGGAAACGCGTGAAAGATATGAATTTGTGACTTTATGCTTATAATTACCATTGATTTCATTCAATGTTTGGGTGCAATGCTAATCACCCAGAGCCTATTAGAATTTCAATGGCTGAGAAAGTCTATTGCATTCATTGTTAGCAATATCAGTTCTTTAAATCACTGAAAGTTTCAGTAAAATTTTAGTGTTAATTGTAGGCTAAATTGCTCGAGTAAGGCCTAGGCCTACATAGAAAGCATTGCAGTGACCACTTTGTGCTGCTCTGCGGCTTCCTCCTGGTCGCCTTTTATAAATAAATACAGTTTTCTTTCATAAATTATTTATTTATTATTAAATTTCATGGATCTAACACTAAATGTTACTCAATCTCTTTGTTTTTCTATTACATTAACACTTTTAAATGACTCAACTGTCCTTCTGATCTAACCCAATTCTTTTCAGATTTGGTCATTGTTGTATTTTGCCAGTCCAGTTGATCTATTAAATCCTTCGGCACAGTCATATTTATTATACTTTCATTTTCCTATTATCTTTTCAAAGGCTCCATATACAAGAGTGCAGTCCTGTAAATATCATAATTTTATACTTTTATACACGGTGTAAGTGGCCTCTCCTCCGCCTTTCTCAGAATCTGTGTTTAGTCGGTTCTTACGAAACATGTGAAGTTTTCGCTTGATGTACCGGTATTCTAAAGTTTCCCGGATCCTTCACGGGAAAAGTTACTTATTAATTGTAAATAAATCTAGTGTTCTGCCTGTATTTATTTTAATTTAATTTAAATTTTATATAATCTGTATGTGATTTTAACAGTCTGCGATTGCCAGATTGTTAGTAATTAACGAATATAATAATAATAATGTATTAACCTATTATGTTGTAATTTAGATGGCTCGCTCTTCTACACGCAGCAATATCGCAACTTTTCTCATCACTGTGACGGCTCTCATGCTTCTACGTAACATGCTTTATCTGGTGTCGTCAGAGGCAGAGGTTGTGAAGGATGAAAGAAGGAAGGCATTAGACCCACCGAACTCACCACTGAGCTCACCGAGTACACCCAGTTCACCGAGCACGACCACCCCTAAACCAGAACCAACTTCGACAACCGTTGCGGCGACGAGATCTTCAACAACCGTTGCAGCGGCGAGCATAATTAGGCAATTCTCAGAACAAAGCAAAACTTTTTCAGCAGTCGTTGTTCCACCAACTGCTGCAGGTCAATATAAATTGTTTTTAAATAAAACAATTGAAAATAGAGAAAAGAGTGATAAGAATCATACACTGCTAAAGGCAAACATGAGTCATGTAGGGGAGATTGTTAAAAAAATTCAAGATACGCCAAAGAAAGCTGGTTATGTCGTTAATCCGCATGATTTCAAATATCTGATTAACACACCCGATTTATGTGGCAAGGATGAAGTATTTATGATAATCTACATTCACACGGCGCCTGATCATCACAAACGCAGGATGGTAATAAGAAGAACTTGGGGAGAAATCTCTCAATATTCTCTTCCAGTTCGCATGATATTTGTTATGGGTGTTACAAAATTAAACAAGAATTCGACTGACGAAAAGTCAGACAAGGCATTGCTTTTCGAAAGCGAACAGTATGGTGATATAGTACAAGAAGATTTTCTTGACAGTTATCACAACTTAACTTATAAAGGAATAGCTGGATTAAAGTGGATATCGATATACTGTAGTCAAGCTGCATTTGTTCTAAAAACTGATGATGATATTTTCGTCAACATGTTCACATTATTAAAGTATTTAACGAAATTAAATGCTAAGCCAGAATCACGGCGTGGTGTACTCCTGTGCGCGGTGTGGTACGGCATGCAGGCAAGTACCAATTATACCTTTATTCTAATATAATGTTATGTATTGTAATGTAATATAATATATAATGATGTTACATAAAT
This sequence comes from Enchytraeus norvegicus, assembly GCA_034695365.1. Classification (NCBI taxonomy): domain Eukaryota; kingdom Metazoa; phylum Annelida; class Clitellata; order Enchytraeida; family Enchytraeidae; genus Enchytraeus; species Enchytraeus norvegicus. The sequence continues at coordinate 12,625 of JAQFZF010001061.1, read as the reverse complement.
TTGTTCAGTTTATTTGCAAATTTCATATTTATTGCGTAACTTAATTGTTGGCTTGTACTAGTTTTAGTGCTTGATTGCAGTTTAATAGTTTTGAAGTTGGCCTATAGTAAATATTATGAATTTAGCTAAAGTTCATTTTTGATAAAGTAACCGTCAGTGCTTAATCATGCTTCATCGAATACGTTACAATCTCTGTTTTTCGTATTTTTGCCAAACTTGATTTCATAATACTATTTATATTGATATGCATGGAAGTCATCATGTATCTCATTGTTATGTTTTTCTGTAAATGTTATAACTTTATTCATAGTATATTTTTCTTCTACATTTATGCATAAGCACTAAGAACTTAATATTTGACAAGGATCAATTAAAAACTTTTCAATTAGTGTACATAGGCTGCTCCATTACTTATATCCATCTCTTTTTTCTTGCTTGGAACAGATTTTAGTTACAAGTGTTTCTTATAGTCAAAGAAACTAAGCTATATCCTATCACTAACGTTGCTTTATTATTTGTATTGTAGGTTATGAGAACCGGCAAATGGAAGGTTAGTTATCTTTTTTAAATTTAATTCATGCTTTCTGTGCAGTATATGATACAGATCTTCAGGTTATTTGTATCGCACCACGTATTTGTTGGAGATATGGTGATAGATATTGAAGCCTACTGAATGGCAATAAAGTCGTTGTATTGGTAACAGTTACTACAACTAATGAATTCGGTGAAATGTTATTACCTGTCGTGACATTGTTATTTTAATCTTAATGATCAACAAAATACTTGGAGGAAGACACAGAAAGGACTGTTTAAATTGTATCTTCAAGCTCTAATCTTCAAATTAAAATTATTAAAGATGTGAAACAAACTTTTGCCTACATGTAAAACTAGTAATTCTCTCATGTGGGTTTGTTCTGCTTTACACTACTAAAAGTAGTCTGCCATTATGATTAGCCTATGCTTCATAGTAAATAGTAGTACGCCTGCAATCAGTAACTAGTGATAAAAATGGAATGAAAATTTGAATGTAAATTTTTACCCAACACTAATATCAGCTCTGTTACTCATTCTGCTCTAAAATTACTTATTCTTAAACATCATCCGTTCAGGTTTATTCTTGACACTGTTTCATGCATAGCGCCATTGTGGCATATCGCGAAGAGCGGCGATTAATCAATAGCATCCACATTTATTGATTGATTGATTGATCAATATATAGCTGATCTTACTAACCGAAGTCGATAGTTGGATAGCAATTGAACAACCAAACTGCAATAAGTCAAGCTTATGCATAACATTTCGTGTTCTGTTACTGAAGTAACAATTCTATTTATATATTATGCTTATACGTTTCTAACAGCACAAGCTATTTACTAACTGGTCCACTCAAACGCAGTTAGCAAGTAACAAGTGCTGAAAGAGAACAGGGTTCAACATATTATTGCGGTGATCTTTGCACATTACCTTTCAGATGATTTATTGTAGTTTCTATAAAGTGAAATGCACAAGTTTTTGTTTCTATTAACATTGAAATAGCTATTCCTATAACTATAATATACATGAAGAATACAAATATAAATCATAAATCACTGATTTGTTCACTATACAATAGTCTCTAGTAGGCGCTATATTTGCATATTCCTTAAATATCTCAGGCAGAGCTGTTCATTTGGTTCAAAGACATACAAGTACTTGAAGTATTGTACACAGTGCATGTAGGACGGTGGAGCCCAGTATATACACTGTGAGGCATAAAAAAGGCACCAAAATATTTTTTGCCATGTCTTCCATGAAATTTGTCCGATTTGGCTGAAAATTTAAACAATGAATCTAAAATGAAATGTGCTTCAAGCAAATGGGAACTTGTTACTTTTTCTTCAGTGGTTGCTAGGATATCAGCAGCGGAAGTTGATTGTTTATAAATAAGTAATAACGGCGTGGTTTTCGCAACAGAAGACAATTTCTTTTAAGAAAATTAATTGATACTGCTGAAAGATTAAAGTAGTAGTCGATGGATTAAAGAGTTTCCAAATAAGGTTTGGAAAAAAATGGCCTCGAATAGCTCAATGACCTGAAGCAGCGCCTCGTCAGCGGCTGGTCTCAGCTGAAACCGATCATCATTGAAAAGGCCATCGAGCAGTGTCGGTGAAGGTTGAGGGCCTGTCTTCGAGCTAAAGTTGAAAATTTCGAAAAATTTCTAAATTAAAACGTTACTGTTATTTGTTACTGTTTATTAGAAATTACTGTTAGAACGTTGGTGTTTCATACTATTACTTAATAACAAACTTTAGTTCAATTATGATAATCTGTATCTATGTTACACAGGCATTATTGACTGAAACGTTTCGCAAGTTAGTATGAAGTTAGTAATTTGGCGATGTAGCCAATGTTTATATCATTTTGTAGCAAATTTATTTGTGAAACATCCCCACCAAATCTTGTGAAAATCGGTCGACCATTGTGAAAGATATGGCAAAAAATATTGTGGTGCCTTTTTTATGCCTCACAGTGTAGATAACATTCTCTATCTTAAATTTGTTGAGCACTCAGCTACCACTCCGGTTGCGATTGATAATCTACGATATCCACCATATTTAATCTTAGTAATACTGTGTAATTTTGCAGCGCCGACAGAAGTCCTTCATAAATTCAGTTATTGATTGATTGATTGAAGGATTGATTGATTGATTTTGTCTCTATATATCCCACAGGTAACGAAGGAGGAATGGGCAGAAGACAGTTACCCTACCTACTGTTCCGGCAGTGCCTTCATCCTCTCCACTGACGTCGCTCTACGGATGCACAACGTCTCCTACCACGTGCCCTTCTTCTGGGTGGACGACTTCTACATCACCGGACTGCTTCCCCTCAGAGCCGGTAACATCACCCACCGCCAGTTCCTGTCCACGTTCGTGCTGAACGGAGACCGCCTGGAAGAGATGTTCACAGGACCTCAGTGGTATTCGTACATCTTCTCACACGTTCATAATCTCAATCGGATACAGGCGGTATGGGACACACTGGTACAACTGGTTAATGGGAAAAAGCCATCTCCGATAAAGAGGGTGGACGCAGGAGATCCGAATCTCAGTAAAAATGATCCACAAAATGTTAAAATTTAATCATAGATGTAAAGCAATCACATAAAGTATGCATCATGTAGTGTACAGTTTCACATTAAAGGCCATTACTAGTAGTTCTATTCTGTTATAGAATGAAAGCTGAACGAGGATAGTTTTGTGACATGTTTAACGCAACACAGAACATATTTTACTCTTCATTATTCTGTGTTTTATTAACTTTATGAAAGCTCTTTGCTGTAAATATATCAGAAAAGATATTTGTAAATATATCAGAAAATAACTTAAAGAATACGAATAGTATTAATGAATCTTTTTATAATAATGTTATCAAGAAATTATTATCACAGGCGTACATCTCCGTGGCTCATTCGGTAAGTGCGTCGGCCAGTTTGTGTCGACTGTTGCGCTTGAGGTCCGGGTTTCAATTCCCGGCCGTGTCAATGAGAGAGTCAAATCTCTCATGTACAATGGGCCAACCAAGCCCACCATCCCTTTGTGAGTCGGATAATTGGGAGCAATTAGTACGATGTAGGTGACTACTTCGGAAGATTGCGAAGGTTATAACAGGTCTGGCGTATATGATCCAATTATTAAAATTGGATTGTAGAGAGTGGGGCTGGCGACCTCACCGTCAGATTAATGACTATGTCACCTGTGTGCTCCAATCGCTCAGGGTCGGGATCAGCGCCTACGTTCGGTAACGAATATGGCACACAACCTTTACCTTCATCACTGGAATGAATGTTTATTATAAATTTTATATCAAGGGTTTAGTTTCCAATTACAAGGATGATTTTTACACATATCAGCTCTGTATGCTAATAAAATCTTCTTTCAATTATATCGATGCTTTTTTATTCAGGCCTGATATATTAATTTTTACTTATGTTGTCTTTCAGTGGTGAATCATCTAATATTGAATCTCTTGTTAATTAAAGATTTTACGTGTGTTTTCTCGAGTCATGGTGATGCCAGTGACTACATGTGATGTGTTTAAATTAATTTAATTCTACCTACATAGGATATACTTACAGTGTATGTATAATAGGTATGAAAATGCATGTGCAATTTAGTTTCTATAGATCAAAATTTAGATTTGGGCTGGCGACCTTCCCGCTAGATTAATGTCAATTGTCGCCCGTGTAAAAGCTCATAGAAACACGTTCAGCTGCTAAAATCATAGATATGGCTAAAATATATTGCATGGTCAATTCTACCCAATTGTGTCCCATGTTGTACCTTTACTGTATGTCTGTAGATTTTGTGAAATTATAACATTTGCTAAGCCTACAAGCAGAATGAGCAATTGGACTGGCTGTTACAGGTGTCACATTGTGGGGAAGGAACATGCAAATATGTTTTATGCTTATTAGGAAAACGGCAATGGAACCAGCTGACTTGTTGTATTTTGCCTAAAGGCTAAGATCCTATATAATAATTCCCTTAAACCGTTACGCGTTATGCAGTGATACAGTATAATGATTAAGACTACAATGCTCGGGGTTGTTGTCTAATGTCTTCGTCATATGACAGTATCTATGTGTGAGTCATAGTCATGGCTGGATTCAAAGTCTGACCCATACAATGCTGCATCAGACCGGAGGCCCTATAGAATGGTGGTTTGCGGGGGGTGGGGGGGAGGGTTGGGGGACAGAGTCCCCCCCCATTTTTTGGGGGCCCCAAAAAAAATTACGTTTGTGAAATGTGATGTATAAAGCCTTTTATCAAAGGCCTTTTCACTAGTCTGAATAAAAAGATCATAGTAAATGTCTGCAGGGCTTGCATTTAATAGGAGTCTGAGCATTTGCATAAGAAATTACGTTTAAGCTCGATGTTTTTCCCAACAGATTTAGATTATGTTATTATTGATGGACGACAATAGAGGTTGTCAATATCTTCCTAGGATCAATTATTGAGAGAATAGCTGCTTGTAAGAGATTGGACGAAGAATTGCTATGGGTATGGCAGCCTGGCCATGATGAGTTTGAACAAAAAGTGGAAGATAAGGGCATTTTAACTATTACAAAAGTCATGCTGGTCAGAACACTGGTATTCCCAGTTTGAAATATGATTGTGAATCATGCATAGTAAAAAAGAAAGATAGAGATAAGTTACAGGCTAGTGAGTATTGGTGTTGGAGAAGATAATTGAGAATTTCTGGAATGAAAAAAGGAGCAACAAGTCAATTCTAACTGAGCTAGAATAGAATAGAGCCTCGGCTGCTTAGTGAGATAGATAAAAAAATGGAGATATTTTGGTCACATAATGAGATCAGACGGTCTAGAGAAGGCAATAATGATTGGCATAGGGAAGGGGGAAAGAGGTAGAGGGAGGCCGGGATTGAGGTGGTTGGATGGGTGCGGGAGATGACTGGGCTGGGGCTAGGACAACTGAAGGTGAGTACGGCAGAGGGAGAGTTGGAGGGGATATATCAGCTACGTCGTTAGGAGTCATATAGAATAGAATACAACAGGTAACAGGTTATCAGGGGCTTCAAAATAGGCCTATACTCTCAACTAAATCTTGCAAGCTCGTTGAAACGTGTAAAGTTGAAACGTGAATGGTTGAGTTGGTATGCGAGTATGAATAAAGACTATACTATCTTGAAAGGGTAAGAGAGCAAAACCACTTGAGCTGTGCTTTCGAAACCTGCATTTCCTGAACTTGATGATAGCCTCACAGTAAGCTGCGAGACCGTGGCAGTACAACAGACTATTTATTTCATTAATATAATGATGTTTGTAGCATTGTCTTGTAAATATTTTTATGTGTACGTCTGGGTGACCATAAATGACCTGTAGATTCTGGTGTGTGAATTTCTCTTTTGTAGTGATTTAATTCTAATTAATTAAATTAGGTATTTTTGAAGCTTAGGTTATCATTTGGTTATGTACTTCAATACTCGCTGAGGCGTAATCGATTTAGTATTCACTTAACGACCGTTTCGGAACCTGGGTGGATCATCAGAGTCCTGGGTATAATTTATAGCTACCGTAACTAAAGAGATCTCCGTACTTCGATTTAAAATATGCCTACATTCAAATTCACAGCTCAGATGAAATAAAAAATAAAATAAATGCCTACGGTATGATGATGCTCCGGTATGTGATGCATACTACGACGAGGCGATCACGGTACTGTTACAGACAGGGGCTTCAATCCCCAGGTGGTGGAATCTGAAATCCCCCCAATTGGAGTAAAACATGGGGCCCGGGTTGAGTCTGGATAGAACAGTATCTAAATATTTGTTTGCCGGAGACGATAATAATAGTTTTAGCCCCTGTTTTCTCAGTGGCGTCTTTCCCCCTAAAGAAATTGAAGTGATTTTATGGTGCAGCAGTCTCCAGGGCTAAAAAAAATCACAGCAACAGAGGTCAAAGTTTAGTCCCAAACCTTATTAGGTTGGTCGAAAACCCCCCAAAAGTGCTTGCTCTCTGCACAGTGTTTGGAATAAAACAGCTAATTTTCTGAGCGAAACGAGCAAAAAATTTTTTTCCACTCATTAAACTTCAAATATGGTCCCGTTCAATATTTTATAGATTCGCTACTGCTTGCAACCATCGTTTTCAATGGATTGAGATCAGACCAATCTTGATTTTACCATTCCCCAATTTTGGTTGAGGATATGTTTTTTCCACTCCCCCCCCCCCCCCCCAACTTTTCTCATGGTGCAGACTGCGCCATGTAGGTAAAGGGATAGACGCCCCTGCCTGTTCTACAAAGGGCACATCACGTTAACTTGAGGGAAATGTAATATCTTTGGATAATTATAATAGACTCAAGATACAGTCTCTTGATACATGTTGATTTTTTTACGTCGCCCTTAACAGATCAAATTATCATAAAAGTTGTCAGCGTGAAAGTTGTCAAATTTCTAGTGGAGAGAGAGGGGATCAAATTTGTTTTCTTTAACTGTTCATGAGTTTTCATGAGAAGTAAACAACATTTTGGCTCGCATCATTTGATGTTTTCGAACTAGAACTAAAATTATGCATAGCCTGTAGCTATGCAGTAACGCATACACGTTTGGTAGTAGCACACAGGGGCATAGTCACACTTGTTGTTTTAGTTAATGAAGAAAATGTTACGAGCTAAGCGAGCAAATTTTTTTATCATCATTTATATTGTATTCTGAGTTGAATGTTCGATATATTGCGTTCTGCGTTAATGTTCTTAGAAAATCTCCCCAAGATTCTGAAATGTCTCCCCAAGGTACTAAAAAAATCCCCCCAAGGTCCTGGAGGAATCAGTTGGAATTCTCTTGTATAAGTGTAAAGCCCCTGGTTACAGACGATGACGTTAAAATTTGATCAACTGTACCAGTGTACCTGTACCGTGAACGTCAAAGCGCTGCTTGGATTTGAAATCAAAGCGGTTGATGCAACGATTGGATCCGATCGATAAATATATAATTACTTTGTAAATATATAATAATATATAATTTACATTGTAAAATTGTAGACCCTACAATTTGATCCATTGTCTAAAATGAAACATTCAGAGGTCGGCAAATGCTACCGGTAAGCATTGATCGTACCGTGATTGTACGTCATCGTATCGTGTACCGACAGTACCGTGATCGTCGTACCGTGATCGTCTGTAACTGTATCTTGACGACACGGTACAGTTTGTACACGGTACTGTTTTTGTCTTATGTTAGAGGTAGGAATAGAGGTATATGGTGTAGGGTAGAGTAGAGATAGTAAGAGCTACGTCAGGGTAGGGGTTAGGGTTAGGTTGTGGTTAGAGTTGGGATATGACTAAATTTCTTCAAGTTCATCTAAATGCATTATCATTGGCCTATCGTCGTGACGATACCCAAGGATAATGCATTTAGATGGACTATTTATGATGCAGTGGAGATAAAGCTATATTGTTTGCCTAATAGGCCTATTAGACCTAATGTGATTGTAGACCGTTAGGTCACCTCAACAACTGCAAGTGTTTTATTGACTCGAGAGCCATTCGATACTCTCTCTATATTCCATATTCACTATAATATTGTAGCTTTAATCAGCTACTACGTTGTTTTCTACAATGGATATAAAACGACGTCCCTGACGTCGCCTTCGGGTGAGGAACCGGACCTTTACTCCTCATTGTTTGCTCGAGTGATTGATTGATTGATCTTCTCTTTTGGGTACCCGTTTAAAACATGCATTGTAACTTTTTAAACGGATACTTTGTAGAAGATCGCAAATCTTGTGGCAAGGAATTCCATAGTGTTGGAGCAGCTTTACTTGAATGTCTGGTACTTGAAGGAGATTAGTACCAGACGAACCAAGGTCGCGTGTGGATTGGTAGGATGTTATTAGCTCAGATATAAAACAATGTTGAGCAAAGTATAGTACCTTAAATTTTAACGAGGTTTTCTTGACTTTTATGCGTTCTATAATAGGAAGAGTTGGATAGGACGCGTTTTAAGGGGGAAGGGTTTCTTAAAAGAAGTAATAGAGGGTTGAACCATTGGAGAGAAAGCCGAGGCAGACCAAGAATAGGAACGTCGGATGAATTAATATCTGAAATAACTGAATCATATGTGTATAAAAGAAAAGAAAAACTGAACATGGCTGCTTTGGATAGGTACGGAAACGTTATGTTGAATTGAATTGATATTTTTATTTCACAGCAAGACCGAATAAGCTGTACACAGACAGTTAACGTGAAAATTGATATAAAGGCCATTGACTTGCCATTCGGCAGTACACTGCGAGAGAGAGAGTGAGAGACATGGAAGCCAATGCAGTCTTTTTAAAGAGTGGTTGTACGTCCCTGATATCGCCTTCGGGTGAGGAACCGGACGTTAAATCCTCATTGATTGATTGATTGATTGAGACCGAAATGTCATAGTAATGAGTGTTGTTTTTTCACCTCACAAAGATGATGAACAGCCTTTCGGTCAATATGCTAATAGATAGGCATCGATATTTCAATACGTTACAAATCAGCATTAAAGATTAATATTAGCCTAATCCTGAATTTGTCGATACACAAACTGTTAACAAGAATGAGAGCACTAATAAGCCTACATGTAAGCTAAATAGTTATATAGTTATAAGCTTATATAGTTTGATAATTGGCTCATTATACATTCTTAGGTCAAAAGCACGGACATGGGAAGAGAAGGTGGCCGACATTATTCAATAAAATAGTATTAGTACCATGCAATAATAGAGATAGTATATGTCAACCGATCTTAAATCAATATTGATTGATTATACACGGAGAATATAATATGCATTCAGACACTAGTAATAGCTTTGTTTTGCTGTAAAACACAAGTTTTTATGTAAGCCGATGGTTATAGCGCCAGTGTTCAAATGATGAACAATAAACTCATGGGATTCGTAGGAAAAACTATACGGGGGGCCCAAGAACTTGTGAATTATCCTTGATTTTGGTCAATTTGGGTATTTGACCCCAGCCCCTCAAATCAAGAATTACTAGTGAATTATCCTGAAATTCCGAGGATAGTGGTGGCTCATCCCCCCGCCCCTCCTAATTCGAGCAACGGCTGCACAATCACAATGCTAACAAAATGTAATGGGCGTGTCGCAGTTAAACTAAAAGGCGTTGGTCGGTTACGCGTGACGTCATGAATTAATCAAAACACATCCTGACAATGTCCTCATCCTACATCAAACATGTAGGCTAGGTCCCTGATACCTACAGTACGGTAACTGTCTAGCGCAATTATCAATTTCTAGCCATTAGCAATAGAAATCGGTTGATTAACAGGTCAGTAATGCCCTAAACCAGTCGAAATAAGTTAAGTTAAACAATACTTACTGGACTTTAATTTCTGTCAACAATTTCGTGGATAAGGACTAGTATCAGTATGCGAATTTGAAAATGTCCACTGATTGGAGTCAATTCAGATTAAATAATTTCAGATATTGATATTTATTTGTTAACTTTTTTGGATTTTTTTAAAATAAAAATGTATTTTGGTTAGGTATGGGTTTTGATAGGGATTCGATATCGTTGGGATTGAGTTCAGGGTTAGATAATATATTACGATAATAAAAAAGGGATTAATTGATTTACAACCAAAAACACATAATTTCTCTAATTCTGCATTGGCTTTAGTCGGTGGGCATATCCAAATTATCTACCGGAATCGGCCTGATAATTAGAGCGCTTTAAGTATAGGCCTGAAGTTTAACTTTTGAAATTTGATTTCTCTTTAGATAGGCTATAGATACGGACTAAACCCGTAGATGCTGGTGTCTACGGGCTTAGAAGTTTAAACCAGCAGCCGTGCTCATGAGGATTATAAACCTAATCTATAGGCCGTTGACATAAAATTATATGAAACTTGAATTTTCAAATCCTGAAATCACGGCATAAATATTTTTCATTCTGTATGTCAATGCTATCTCTCTCTGCAAATAACTGTATAGTCGGTGTGTCAGATTTTCTTGAAGATAATTGAATTTTCAGAGGTGGGTCTCCATGTCCATTCGCAGTGACCGAGTTAGTCGGTCGACTTTTACGAAACACATGCAGCTATCGGTTGATCTATTCTCCAGTATTCGGATGCCAATACGGCTAGTATTATGAGAATACTATAATAAGATAAGCTTATATTTATAACTATATAAGTCCAAGGCTGTGTCATATAACATTGTATGACTCCGCATGCTACGCGTGATAGCTGCGTGTTAGCTGCAGTTCTAAAGCTCTTAGATTCTTCTTTCAGGTGCCATGTTGTCAGTGTATAAACAAACTAACAAAAGAACTCGAGACTGCTGCTAGGTAGCGATAGTGTTACACCTATAGAAGGCTTTGAATGCTTTGAGAGATTGTAGCAGTGCAGCAGGACTATTGCTGTGAATATTATAATCTAACAATCTAACCTTCGAAAGTAAGCTAACTACAGTGATATTACACTGGTTAGTATGTGTGCATTGCTTTAACAAATATTCTTTAGTATAATTAAAGCTAATAATAATATAAGTATATATAATATATATAATATATAAGTCTATCTTTAGAATACAATGTATTATACCTATATTAATATCCTACACTTATAGACTATTAAACAAGCCCGTGAGCTGATTGAGCAAAGTAGCTACAGTGTAGGCCTAAGCGGTGCGATCGTTGGACATTTCATATTAGCTTATATAGGGGCCTATATCTGAACCGCACATTGTCAGCATAACATTATAGAATGTAGTCCGCATATTCGTTAACGCGTTTTGTCCGGAAAGTTGAGAATAAACCCACCGAAAGCATCAACAGAACAAAGCATTAACGTACATAGATTGCATATATGAATATAAACCTTAGACCTGCCGTCTGGCAGAGTAGGCCACTGGATAGAACAGATATATAGGTTGATTCTTTAACATTTCTAATATAATCCATACTAATATCTCATATAGGATCTAATTTAGCCCACTTTCGCTTAAGTCGACAGCCCGAAAAGGCTCTGTTTAAACTAACATGTATTTTATTAATATATTTAAGCTAAAATGAAAACATTGACAAGTTTCCCTCCCATGGTTAAGGAGATCTCAGACCTTCAAGATTAGATCCTGACCACAACTCTGGTTACGTGGTGTCCCACAGGTTTTGTACTTGGTCCTCTACTGTTCACTCTATATACTACTCCTCTAAGTCAATTGCTTGCTGATTCTTCTATACAGTTTCATTTTTATGCCGATGATACCCAACTATATATCTCCTTCTCTAGCTCAGAATCCAGCCAATCTCTTGCTAGGCTCTCGTCGACTTTGGATCTGGTTCATTCTTGGTTCTGTGCACACAGTCTTGCTGTTAATACATCCAAAACAGAATATCTCCTTATCGGTACTAATCTACTGCGTTCCAAAGTCATTGTCTCTACTGTATACTTCAGAAACCTATCTCTCACTCCAACTGATTCCGTGCGCAACCTAGGTGTACTTTTGTACTCGAATTTGGACTTCAAAAGCATATTTCTTCTATGTATCGAGCTTCATTCTTTCAAATCCGGCAATTGCGTCAAATTCGCTCTTCGCTTGATAAAATATTCAGCTATTATCTTCGCAAACTCCTTAGTCCACTCAGAACTTGACTACTGCAACTCTCTTCTTTTCAATTTACTCGATACCTCAATAATACGTCTTCGGGATTCTTTGGCATGCGTTGTCTGCAACACCACTAAACGACAATCACATTCCATCGATCTTCTTAAAACCCTTCATTGGTTGCCAATATCTCAACGTATAGTACAAGGTTGCTGTACTGACCTTTAAAGTCCTTCAACATGGACAACCTTCCTATATCTGGCTGATCTTCTCTCTATCTATAAACCCCCTAGCACTTTCCGTTCTTTCGATTCTTTGCTTCTGAAGGTCCCTGATATTCGTACTGCTATGGGCAGACCCTCCTTCACCTTCACAGCCCCAACAACATGGAATGCGCTACCTCTTCACATTCAATCATGCATCACCATATCTACTTTCTGTTGCAAGTTCAAGACTCATTACTTTCCTCCTTAGATTATTTTATTAGTATAATCGTTGTTTTTATGGATAAATGGACATGCACCG
>JAQFZF010001060.1:0-15046 GCA_034695365.1 Enchytraeus norvegicus | reverse complement strand
ATCAATAAGGGTTTAACGTCCGTTTCATCATCTGACGACGATATCAGGGACGTCTCCAACAGCATTTGTAAGCACTGATGTGCCATTAGGCCACGAAACTGATGCTAAATTTTGCCTTGGCCTTTTTATTACTTTTTTCCATAATGATGCACATTTTATTTTACTCAACGATACAATACATTTGGCTCTGAAGTTGTTTTCACTGCCTTTGCTAGTATCTGTTTAAGTCTCCTCTTTCAAATAGTGATAGCCAGTTGCGGTGAGTCATTTCTCAACTATTCGACCACACTTGTCCCGGCTGGATAGAGTAGTCGGTAACAAGCCTGCCCGATAAGCAGGATGTCACGGATTCGAATCCCACCCGGGTCCATCTCTGACAGTATCCTTCGACACAGAAAGAGACATTTAACTTATATTTTAGCTAAACTCGTACATTGGGTAATATGGCACAGTCAAATACTATGGACATTGTAATGGAATAATAGTAAACTATATTATACCTACAATGATAGTTTAATATGGAAAATATTTCCATAGGAAATCATGAGTAATATAACAACCTACAAGTGAGTACTTTCACATATAAAACATATTTGATTTATTTACTTTTATTCGTCAACAAACACATTTATATATTATAGTTCCTGATGTCGTCGTCAGATTATGAAACGGACGTTAAATTCGCATTGATTGGTTGAATAATCATAAAACAGTTAAGAAAACGTAGGCCTACATCCAGCCTGCGATCTTTGTTCCCAGTGGCACACAAACATATCTTATACTAAATTACTAACTAATACTGGTTAATGAGTACAGTAGTCAAACTAACATCCATGCAACACAGCCATTAATTGATTACTTAATTGCAAACATAGACCGAGCAGAATCACGACCAGTGTCAATAAAATATGTTAACTTACACACACAATGATGCATTATAGAGGCTTTATATATAAATTATTACAGATAGCACAATATCTACCACTAGAAGTAATGGACGAACTAGAGGTATTGAACTTCATGTCACCAGTTGAAATATTAAAATTACTGATTGAATTTGTGATGTCCAGCAAGTTTTTTCGTTTCCTTTAAATTGCTATTCGGTCTCTCGCCCTCTCTCTCTCTTCCACTTTCTTTCCTTTCTCTCCCTTCCACTGTCTTCTCCCTCTGTCTGTTCCTCTGTCTCTATTCCTCTGTTTCACTCCCTATGCCTCTACATTCTCTCTTGTATCTCTCTCTCTCTCTCTCTCTGTATCATACAATATATAGCCTCATGAAACAAACACTCTTTTCTCAGCATATACCAAAATTAAACAAATAATAGTCCAGTAATGCCTGCTCAGTCCAACCAAGGACGCATCAACTGTGGAACTGTTCGGGGCCTCTGAGACTGATGGGGGGGAGGGGGGGGGGATGAGAGTCGCGCCCAAGGTCCTCCATTATTCTAGCACAGATGATGATGATGGAACTATCTGCGGTTGACAGATGGATTCGAAATAAAAGAATACTATATATTGATAATGACAACTAATTAGATAATATCCATCCACACTTTGTCCTCTATGAACCATATTACACAACATCTCTTCAATGCAAACAAATTCACATATTATTTAATTACATCACATAATTTTTGGGCCAATCCATGTGAGGTGGCGGAGCTGTTGCAGACCTGGCGAAAATTTCTTTGTCCAGTTACGTATGACAGCAGAGGTATGTACTATTTAGCAGATCAATAAAATAACTGGGTAATCAATAAATGCTAACATTATTTACAAAAACAGCGAAGGCAACCAGATAAACAATGAAGGACTAGCCATAAATAGTTGAGCATATCAAAATTCAGCGCTTCTGAGGCTAAGTTAAGAATGCGCTATATAAAAGTCTTTGATTGATCGATTGAATAGCAAAATTAGCAGACCTGGCCTGTCTAAAAGTGTACTTAAAAATAAAAGCAAATATTAATGTTAAATAATTACAAAAGTTAAGTCTAAGAAAAAATGTGTACAAGATGATGCTATTAATAAATGACAGACATTATTCATTTGTATGTTCGTCACTCATTCCTAATGAATAAATATAAATTGTTTTATAAACTACATAAGCAATATGTACATTTGTATTTAGTAAATGATTTCAATTGATGTCTCCAAAATTATTTTGTAATTAAATCAAAAATCAAATCAAATAACAGTTTAACGTCTGTTTCATCATGTGACAATGAAATCAGGGACGTCACTGACAGCATATGTAACACCAGCTGGTCCACCCAAACACAGCTGGAAAGCACATAAATATTATGCCGAAAGAGAAATGGATCAAGCACGGTGCATGTCAATTTGCAAAATTTACATGAACTTAAAATGCACACTTGTACCTGAACTCTAATAACTATAATAACAATATTAACAGTTATACCAGTTCTTCAGTTACACATTTTTTACACATCATACATTTTTTAAACAACATTTTATAACAACAGTTACACATCATACATTTTTTAAGTGGCATAATTTCTCCACATCCGAAATAGAAGAGAACCCACAACAGAACTCTTCCTTTGTGCACTGCTCTCACAGCCAAAAATTTTATAAACAGAATGCTTTTGAATATTGATCTTTAGAATAGGCCCCTACCATTGTGTTAAGCTCCATTATAGAAAGACTCAACTTTATCTGCTTCTAATTTAGGATTTATTATTGTTGTATTGTATATATTATGTGTATTTCTAGCTTGTAACATTGTGCGTATGTCACAATGACGTTGCTAATAAAATACTACTACTACTACTAAATGATAACACCAAATTATTAAAACAAATTGATCTACATAGGCCAGCTGGCCTATATATTTAAGGTGATGATACTAGAACATGATGATGAGTACTATAATGATTAATTTTAATTATTATTTTTTTATTGAGAGGGATAGCAGACTGTGTTTCAGAATATGTACCTTGGACCTGCCACATAAAGTATAATTTAGGCTTCGACCAGGTTTCAGCTGGAAAACATAGTTTGAATTTGGACCACAGCTGTTGGAGTACTTGATTATCAAAATATTAAAATTAAAACATTTAACCTAACAACACATATGAATTAGCAATTTTGCATAAATTTGCACTTTACAATTTTTAAATATTCTAATTCACATAATTTTACTATTCAACTGGCAGTCAGTGAAAACAATAAGGCTTGAAATGCAATTATTACAAGTCTCTAAGAACATTCTGTATTAATATTAATGTTCAGGGATTTATCTATGTTTCCTTTGTTACTAGACAAAGTTAGTAAGGCCTATTTCATGAAATGTTCTGTTTTTTTCAGTGTCCCAACTAGACCCTGGGCATTTCCCACACCCGTCAAATTTTTATCAACCACCCAGATTCGTCAATGATTACAATTGTTTAAAAGGATCCTCAGTGTACATAATGTACTAGATATGACCCCAACTTGGCCCCACAGATTGTTCAGGCGAGAACCGATTAGTAAGTACTGTGATTGAAGTAGCGCCTAATTCCGGCTGGTTTATAGGCCTTTAGATTTACTTTTCATGATGATGTCCTAATCTCTGAGCAGTGTGATTGATTTGAAGTGAATATGGATAGGATTAGGGTTAGGGTATGGGTGGTGGTAAGTTTTTTAATTCGTTTATAAATGTTGAATTTGTGAATTTACAAAATGATTACAATGCAAAACCGGTCAGAAATTAGAGGCTAGAGTTTTTACGTAGAAAGCAAGCAGGGGAAGGGGTAGTGGGGAGATGCCAACTTGATGGTAGTTAGAATATTATGATTTGTATCCGCTGAAATACATGACTTCAGAAATTTGCATGTCAAATTGCAAACGAGACAAGTTATCATGTAAACCTTGATTAAACATTTACGAAACAATATATCATGATCATGTTATAACTTTACTGTAGGTAGTAAATCTAACATTAACATAAGACAAGTTATGAAGAGCTGCCTCAGTATAATTGTGGCAACAAATAACATTTATAACCTTCATAACAGGAAACTAATTATTTGAAGTCTCAAATAGAAAACTGTAATTATAGAATCTATAGCCTAGATCAACTTAAAATTTTTTAACTCTTACAAATTTTTACATTTGAATTCTGAAATATTATAGCTTACAGGTATTAAGAACAATACAGCTAGGCCTAATTGGCCAAGCAGAAACCAACAAACAAAACATAAAGAAACTTAGCAGTACTTAACTGTCAATTATACTGTACATATTTTATAAGCTTACGACTGTACATAATAAACTGCTACAGAAAATAATTTTAGATAAATAATGAATTAATTATCCCGATTTAATAATCCCAGTCAATAGCACACACGTCTTACGACTCGTATATTACGAGTAGAACCCTGCAGGAGCATTGCTCAGGTAGGTGCATCACTAACATCATCCTAGGACGAGAAAACTCTCATTGAACCCTTATGAATGCAAACCAGCATTTAACGAATATAAAAATTCCAATGCTAAATACTCCTTTCATCGTTGTTGATACTCTCGGGATATCCCGGGATGCTGACCTCCTCCATCCCTCACATCCCGAGAGGATTCCGGGGCTCGTCACCAGAATTCCTGCTACCCTTGTCTAATGTCTGTGACAACATCGAGCTAACTAAGTCTCAATGGCTAAAAATTTAACGGAAGTTTCACGTCATAATGGCCACATCAGTGATGGGCTAGCCCTGGGAATCGAACCGTGAACCAATGGAATCCGAGTCGGGCACCAAACCAATATGCTACCGGCTCAGTCATAACTGTGTGTGATTGCGCAGAGCATGAGAATGCGCGACCTCATCGTACAAAGTATCCGTCGATGAGCACGACAGAGCCTGAATATCAGAGCTTACGGAGTCAGAGCCAATGGAGTCAGAGTCACTTGATCTTGTCACCCGCCCCTCGATACTTTCAGGAGTGGGGGGAGGGGTGAAATCTTGATCGATCTTCTGAGTCCTATAGTCTCCCGCACTCCTACTGGACCGAGACTTACAATCACAAGATGGCGTCACTTCGCACCGCAGGTTAGGGTTACGAAAACCATTAAAAGACTTTCTTCTACAGGACTTGCACGACTTTGATTTGATACTACTATTGCTGATTGGTATTGCACTGCAATACAGGTGATCTTCAAGATGTGCAGAACTACAGCCAGAATCAAAGTGTGTTCGTTTCTCACGTAATATATCGCTACCATATCCGAAATATGTGTCAGAATTCTGCTTATTAGTACAACTTCGCAGTGACGATTTAATACTTGAACCCTCATATTGCATTCTTGTATCACACATACTATAAGTTTCAGAGTCAGAAGTACTATGTTCTGACAGAGAATGTCGATCACGCAATGTACGATTAAACGGAGTAGCTGACTGAGATGATACTAGACGGAGAGATTTTGATGTGAATTTCGATTGGCTAACGTTGCTACACAGTGAAAGAGTTGATAGAATATGTTCTGATAGAGAGGAAACGACTGGTTGTTCATTATATGCTGACATCTCTGGTTCAGTTTTTATTTTCTCACAAAGTATGTTGGGCCTCTTTACTCGTAAATCTCTTGGTATCACTGGGAGCTCTCCGCTATTTGTTGGCATCTCCTGCTCAGATTTTATCTTCTCATAAAGTACGTCAGGCAACTTCACTTGTAAATCAACAGGTGGTAATTTTGTGATCCCGCTGTCAAATATAGTTTTCTTGTATCGGCGTAGAGAATCGGTTATGGGTATTTTGTCAACATTCTCCTGCTTAATACAAGCCACAGACACCTTTTTCCTAGTCGTACAATCATATAGAGGAACACAAGGTCGAGAGAAGCACAGCTGACGTATTGATGCGCTCAATTCTATACCAGGTAAATTTGTATCATCAGGGGAAATGGATGAACCCGATGAATTATGACAAAATTCATCATTCCCAGAGGCAATTGAATTAGTCCTGTTGTGAGTCGACCTTTGGGAAATTTTGTGATTTATGTTACTATCGTCAATCATCACTTCTTTGAGCAAATGGTTCTGGTGCAGAATGCTACGATCATCATGGACGCTAGGTATTTGAACGTCATTCTTCTGGCATGATCCTATATTTGAGACTTTGGCTTGACTAGCTCGTGTTGTCTGTTCCATGACTCTCCTACTAATGTATGAGCGTAATCCTCTACCAAAGTACTTGTCATACCGTTTCAATTTATTGTTCGCACAATCTGAAACCGTACTGTTATTGTCAAGTAAAACTGCACAATTTGTAATGTGCTTCGACAAATACCTATTATGACGCTTGAACTTTGAATTGAAGGGAGAAGCATTCTTGTCAGTTAAAGCTGTATCATTAAGTCTTCCCATAGCATGATGTCCATGGTGGAACGGCTTCCTGAAATTGTCCGAATGAGTTTTGACATTTCTATGAAACCTGGTAGAAGATTGCCATTTAGACGAATTGATCCTTTTGATATTGTACTCGGATAGTTCTTTGTTTGACATCAGAGCCAGCTTGACGATGCAGTCTTGCTGCATAGAGTTACAACGACTATCTCGATCGGACGGCTTGACAATCTTTCTACAAGGAAATCGTCGCAAGTATACCTGGCAACGTTTCATCGACTTCAACAACTTCCAGCTCCTCAAGCTGAGTCTAGAATCAAGTCTTCTACCTAGCTTCCACCCGTACGACTTACTGAACTTATACTCGTGAATATGGCGACTATTTCTTCTCACCGCTGGTCCTGGAACCATTGATGGAGCCACTGGTACTGAAGACCTTCTTAACCCTGAAGCTGCATCAATCATGACTTTATTTGAGCAATACATTTCAGCATTGGTGATGATGGTACACTCAGAAATAAGGTGCCTGTATCCATTAGGCCTCGAACCGTTATACACAAGCTTCCCCAGTGGAGAACAAATATCAGGATGTCTGCGACGAACTATTCTGGAAATTACGGCGTGTTTTTCGCCTCTCTTTCTCAGACTATCCAATAGAGTGAATGACCTAGATGAAGATCTTCTTGTAAGAGTTCTTGATTTGGAATCTGTTGGCTGCTGATTAGCATCAACCTTCGATATCAGGTCACCTGCAATATTACGTCTAGGACTGTTCATCAAATGATTTCGAAATTCGTACAATCGAGGCGGTTTGACCGGACTCAGACTGAGGCTTTTTAAATAGTCTGTCTTACTCATTTGTTTCATAGGAGAAGCCATCACAGTATTATAATAAATGTTCTATCAATATAATCCTCCTGAACTCCATTACATTTAATATATTATACAAGTACGACTGGCCTCCAATGGTGAGCACTCTCAGATATATTAGAGAGAGAGAAAGAGGTATATACATTGATTGGAGAATATGTCTTTATAAATAAAGACTTCAAAACAAGTTATTTACCGTTACTGTATTCTGCAACAGCAAACAATCAAATTCATTTAAATACAATCAATCAACAAACAAATGAGCTTACAATTACAACGAGAAGATCTAGTGTGTTACAACTTTTAATTAGCCTAGACAGTGTAGTAGACACCACATTTTTAAAGGATTCACTGCTCCGCCATTCTAATGTGCCATATTGAGTTTAAATTGTAAAAATTCTTTAAATTTTGATTTTGCACCAGAATAATGAATGGGGCTAGATCAAGGGCTAGATATGTATGATGTACCCACCAAATAGAATCTTACAGGAATATGCACCTGTAGTGATTGATATTTCTTCAACATATTCACAAACCAGGCTATCTGTATATTACTATTTTAGTCTTTGCTTGTGGGTTAGGGTAAACTAGTCAAACCCTCAACCCAACCCTAATCCAAATTCTAAGATGAAAATATGACAGGTGCAGAATCCTATTAGAGCCCCCAAATCACAAATCCAAACACTAAATAGACTTTATAATAAGAAAGTCGAAAAATAACTAGGCACACTAGGAAGTCAGAGTTGGATTCTGAGTAATGTTGTTAGCAGCACTTGCTCGAATTACCAGTGATGGGGGGGAGGGGGGATTTCCCCTCCACTACATAGTGCTGTCCAGGGTTGTAGTTGAGGGCATACGCGGGCATACGGCGTATGCCCTGCGAGAGGCAGCGAGGCCTATAGTATGCCCGGTCTGGGTCATGAAAAATCGTGAATCATACTGAGCGTATGCCCTTCCAAAAATTTGCCACTACACCACTGGTGCTGTCCCCTCTACAACTTTTCTATTTTTTTCGTCGGGGTGGGGATGACCTTTATCCCCGACTACACTAATTTGGAAAATATGTATTGCTTGCCTTATTTATTCAAGCCAATGTTACCAAACCTTTGTACATGTACAGTACACTGGTATCCAATATTATCAAAATTAATTACCAAAATTTGGTTTTCTCGTATCTCAGATATGACGAGACGCGAGACGGCTTATTGAAAAAGTCTCTCTCCATTCAAATATCAGGCCTATAAAGATGACAGCTCTGCACAGTGCACAATATTTCACAGATAAAGTGGCTTTAAGAGGTTTATATTTCAATAATTTGTCTAAGTAGTCCTAATTGGTATCAAAAGGTCAAAACAGCATTCCAATGGAACACAGCATATTGTAAAAATAACAAAATACTATTCAACTTCTCATAGCCAATTTCACGATTGTATTCACCAACACCTATGGCGGCCAGGGCTCAGCACCAGTCCCCACTGGGAGCTTATGATGCTCCCCCAGACCTCATAGTCAGATTTCTTTGCTCGCTGCATACCCTCAACTCATGCGCTTTACACACTTGCATTATTTGCTGTGGTCACTTCACCGAACCTCGCCCCCACCTCGACCCCCCAGCTTCTTAAAAATAGGCCCCTGAAAAAAGTGACATATCATTTCATAACATCACATTTAGGCATATCCAACGATCTTAAATCCCGATCCTCACACCTCATGAAAAAATGTTGACCCCACCACCCAAAATTCGTCGACTTCCCCACCTCAAATTTGACAAATCCCACACTGCCTCTATCTTTTTTGATAGGATAAAGCCGTAGATACTTCGCTTTAATGACTGAATCGTACCGCGAAAGAAACATAGGGTCTCATAGTTATTCCTAAAAAATATAACTTATTAGTGGTAAGAAACTGGACGTCATCGTGTCCGTACTAGTGGTAATATTTGAAAATGTTTAAACTCATATTAATTGCTGTCGTAAGGCGAGAATGGCACAGGAAGAAAAGGTGTCTAATTTATATTTTAATAAAAAACACTAAATATTTTTAAACTTTTTTTATTCTCTAGAAGACTAGAATCGTAAACAATGCAGAGTTGCCAAAGATGCCTGTAAAAGTTACAACACAGTAAAATCTCTCAAGGAGCTGACGTCTTGCCACTATCTTTCTCACACATAAAATAATATTTATAACTTTTTTGAAGACTTATTTTATTATTCAATGTGCTTCCCTGATCAAGGAATAATTTGTTTCTCACTTATCAAGTGCAGATTTACCAGAATTTACCAGAACTGCTACCAGCATTCAATCTAGCACGCCCCACAACCTCTCATTAGATAGCAGAAACAGCAAGTGAAGAAAGCTAAAAGCTTGCTATGGTAAGAGGATGTGACGGCAGCTCCTAGAGAAATCCAAATGTCTTTTAAATACCCTCATACGCCTTCATACGCTTTTCAGTTCCGTTTAGACCCGTAAATGTGCAGTCTGTCGATCATGACCATATACGTTTGAGTTTTGAACGCTTCCGTTGGTCTCAGGTTTGCTTCGTTTGCAGCTCCTTCGTCAGGTATTTGCCTTTAGCGAAACAGCCTCGAAGCTGAAGGAATTGACTTTAAGGCTCGTACTATTGAAACGGCCAAGTATATCGTACCAGGCAGATTGCTATACCCAAACTGTTGCAGTAGTAGTACACTAGGCCTAAAATTTACAAATTTTCGCGCACCGGACTTAGTTAGGGTTTAATAGAATCTAAATTTCAAAAATTGTCTCTTTTTCAGCTGGGCCTATTTCAGAGTTGGGCCTGATGCTGCAGCATCAATAGCACCCACCTTAATCTGGCCCTGGCCTTTACCACACCCAAAATGTAACATTTTCCCCTGGGAATATGTATTCTGACATCTGAGGTTGGATCCGGTAAACAATAATAAACGGTCAACGGTAAGAATAGACCAACCGAAAGCTGCAAGTGTTTCGCAGAAGCCGGCTGACGCAACCACTGATTAAGGAGACTTCTCAGAAAATATAATTGTCTTAAAAATACGTAATATCAGGTTAACAACACAACTGTTGTATGCCATGGACTTTCCGTTAGGCAGTGCGGAGAGAGAGAGAGAGAGAGAGATATTCTTCTCGAAGATCTTAAATTGCAACAGCAACAGCAGGATGCGCCAAAAAGGAACGCTATACGAATTATTTAAATAATTTCGTCATCTGGAATTTGTTTGTAATAAAAATTTCTAATAGCATTCAGGGACCAATTTAACACCTTTCTACAAAATTTCATTGAATTTTAGCCTGGCATCCAAGTTATACATGTACATCATTTTGCAAATCAACCCTAGTTATCAGATTCCATATGCTGTGTATAATTAGGCATATATTCTGGTTTAGAACGTTTTACTGTCAAAATATGATGTGCAAACATGTGAACAACTCAGCTTCTAGACCAAATATTTCCACGAAATTTGACACGAAGTGTTAAATAAGATCCCGAATGATTATAGAAATGTATATTACAAACAAGTACCAGATGGCGAAAATATTTAACAAATTCGTTAAGAAACCTCAAATTTCACGGGCAGATGCATAAGCAAGTGAATAACACGGATGCTACAACAAATGTTGCTATGAAATTTGGTATGAAGGTGCTGAATTGGTCCCAGAATGATCCTACAAAGTTATGTGACAAAGAGACTCCAGATGGCGAAATTAATAAAAAAATTCGTAGGTGGTTCCTTTTTTGGCGAACCCTGCATATCTCTCTCTCTATCTATCTCTCCTCTCACTCTCATTCTCACTCTTACTCTCACTCTCGCTCCCTCTCACTCTCTCCCTCTTTCTGTATGTGTCTCTCACTCTCGCATCCCTCTCACTTAGCCTAACTACATATCATGAGCATGACTGTTGAAAAAGTGTAGATGTGACCACTGACTCTCATATTATGAGCATGACTGTAGATGTGACTAATGATATGACTCTTATATTAGTGTCTTGTATATTAGGGTCTCATTGGCATTCCGAAGATGCAATGTACAAAGTGTACAGTGAACATTTATCCAAAGACTAACAGTATCAAACTTGAAATTCTATATCCATGGGTTTGAGATATCCAAATATTATAGGCTAATATGCGCATTGATGCTGGGTAGTCTAGTTGAGAATACACTCACCGAATGCACTGGCATTTGTAAGAGGCGTCTCAAAGTTGAGGTTTACTGGAAAGTGTCTCCTGTATCAAATGAATATATAAGCCAAATCCAAGATTTCTTGTCATAATTAGCAATTCACATTAATTTCTAATTTAAAAAATACAGAAAAAATGAATCTATCTAGTTTAGAATTTAGTATCAACTTCACCAGTCCAAATTCTACAGCTACAGTTCAGATAGTTAGCGCGATACCTAAATTGTTACCAGCGCTGATCACCACCATAGGCATCCTGGGTGCTTTGGCTAATTCAATCTTACTCTTTACTCTCACTTATTCGAAAAAGGGCAGAAATAAATCAACTAATATATTGATAATTCATCAAACAATAATGGAATTATTGGCAAGTATTTTAATTGCCGTTACATTTCCATTTAGACTCGAGTCTGAAGTGTTCTCTGGATATTCTGGAAGACTAAATTGTAAGCTCTTCTATAATCTACCATTTGTTGGATTATTTTCTCGAACGTCGACATATGCACTGGTTAGTATAACAATCGATCGCTACATCAGAGTGGTTCATCCAATTTGGCATCGCAATCACGGCTCGTGGTCAAAATGGGCCCTACCAACTGTAATTGTTGCCACTTTGGTTTATGGATGTGTCATGGGTCCTCTCAGTGTAATCATTACTTCGGATATTTCGAATGGAGATTGCTATTCATTGGCGTTTTGGCCGTCGCAAGCCGTTCGAAAAGTGAACGTTGTGGTGAACTACACTGGAAATTTCTTACTACCAGTGACTCTATTTACATATTGTAACACTATGATCATTCTGACCATCAGAAAACTTAATAAAGTGAAGCAAGGTATCTCTCAGCAGCCGGATGGCAGACCACAAAATGGAGAGAGCAACGTGGGAACAACAGTGGCACCCAATCACTTCTCAAAATCGGAACTTAACGTGATCAAAACAATTATGATTGTCAATGGTAAGTTAACTGGGATCCGTGTCAATTTCTGCTATTTCAAGTTACGATTTATTTAAAAAGTTCATAAAGTTATGTTTTATGCATTGCGCTTTCTAGCGATCGCTAGAAAGCAAAATTGAAGGCTAATCGTGTATGTGCATTGGTCGACCAGGGCAGATACACTATCAGCCTTTAATTCTTCAAGCACCGTTAGGCACCCGTGCCCAAGGGTGCCGGGGTTACTTTGTCGCCTGAGCTGGGAATCGTTCCCACGCCTCGAGCCATCACTCTATCTTGAGTCAAGCAGGCTAACCACTTCACTAAATCCCCGTCGGCATTGTTGCTCATTAATGAACATACCCTAAACGTGATCCACCCTAAAAGTCGATCCCTTCACAAAGGCTTTACCGTACATAAGAGATGCCTATGTTTAAGGGAAATAATGGTTTCCGAGGTTGGTTTATATTGCCTTCCTCAGTTAAGGCATTAGTTAGCTTCTACGAAACACGTGCAGCTTTCGGTTGGTATATTCTCGAGTCTTCCAATTCCAAAACGGAAACACTCTCTATGAACTTATATCTCGAATATTTGAAACAGAAATAGCAGCAACCGCATATAAAGTAAATTTTCTCTTATTTCCACACTAAACATGCTCACATGTTTACGGAGTTTCCTATCTTTATTTCTATTTTAATTTTTTAGTGTGACTTCACACTGGTTAGTCGTATTTATCCGTACCAGTAGGCCCTATTCGTTGAGAGTGTAGAAACAGCAAGCTCAGATGCAGGATTGTCCTTGAAATCACTGGTATTAAGGCTACCTGGCCCACTCGTGCTCACGAGTGATGGCGTTATTTTGTGCAGACTGGGTTTGAAACCAGGACACTTCCATCGCTTGCGCCACAGCAACCATTCTATTCACAGTACATTCTATTCACACGTCCTATTACCACAACACCAGTGAAACTCGCCAAAATCGTCCATGACATCATCGAGCACCATGAAGCCGAAGCCAACCTGATTAGCGATATTAGAACATGTTTTATGTCATCGGCACCGCAACAGTGCGGATAAAGCTGTGCAAAGCTTAAAAGCCAGCCTCTAGAAAATATATCCAATGATGTAGTACCAAAATAAATATCTGTTTACCTATAGACTACTTTAATATGAACAATTCTACATAACACTTTGGAAGAAAGGCTTTAATGATATAATTTACTTAATAAATGCCAAAATTACCTATCGGCCCCACTATGCAATCATAAGAACAAGTTCAGCTTTCAAATATTTAGCTTCAAATAGAGATAGATAGCATAAGCGCTCTATGCAGTTGCTAAATTTTAGGATGCGCAACATTTGAGGAGAACTTCTTCACAACAATTCTCCAAAAGTGCAGCACATGACTTGGGCCTTTACTTGGCATGCAATAATTTAGGAAGATACCGAAGAATATTTTGAAAATTGAGTTCTTATGAAGAATTTTGAACATTTTACAAATGCCGAAGAATTATCCAAGCGATATTGATTGTAGGACACAAAAATTTCATTAGTCTAACTAAAGATATATAGAATTTGTAAAAAGGTTTATCTGACAGAAGTCTGAAAGTCATCAAACGTGCCTGTGGTCAATCCACCGAAAATTTAGCAAACAATTAATTTGCTGTTTAGGATGCAAAGATTCAGCTAGATCAGCGACTAATATCCGTCCGATATTGCATTAGATCTATATATTTATACATTTGTAAATTTTCACGAATTTAAACAAAACACAGACGAATTTAAACATATACCATTAACCCTACCCTGACCCTAACCAAACCCTAATCCTATCCATATGCACTGTAATCAATCAAAGCAGAGATTAAGACCATAACCTTGAGAAATTAATTCTTTGCTGTACGGAAATTAGTCGCTTCTGTTAATAGTTGCAGATAATATCTTAGGGGTGCTGAACTGTGCTGAATTGTTTGCGAAAATTTAGCAAACAATTAATTTGCTGTTTAGGATGCAAAGATTCAGTTAGACTAGTGACTAATATCCGTCCGCTATTGCATTAGATCTATGTACATTTGTAAATTTTCACGAATTTACAATAACAATAACCTTGAGAAATTAATAAATTAAAAACCCAATAATAGACAATAACCTTGAGAAATTAATTCTTTGCGGACGGAAATTAGTCACTACTGTTAATAGTTGCATATAATATCTTAGGGGTGATGAACTGTGCGCACTCGACTTGGAATGAGGCTGAACAATTCAAATAGCTGTTCTGAAGGGCGGATTGACTTAGGATTTACATGGTCAGCTTTGTAGTATGTTATATGTCATATGTTATATGTTTGTTTATATGGTCTCTTACTTTATTTAGAATTTTTGACGTATAGGCCTATACATTTATTTTCATCACATTTTAAACCGTATATTTTATCTTTTATATACAGCAAGCTACGTCATTACATGGGGACCAGCATTAACTCAGTCGTTCTTGGTTGGCGTAATTGACGGATTTGAGATGCACAATCAGCTGACGCTGTCGACTACTTTGAACGGTCTTTTTTTCGTTGAAGTTCTTACAGTTCCACTCTCGTATTTATCCAAATACTCTAGAGTTCATAGAGCCAGTCATCAGATGAAGACAAAGCTGAAAAATCTCTACGCATCAGTCCATGCTAACAAAGGTCAGTCGTAGACCTACGTCTGAATAGAAGGTTCAAGAATAAGAT